>CASBRV010000096.1:0-26191 GCA_949128135.1 Parasteatoda lunata
ACAAAAACAGTAAAATTCGGGGTCACACTGTGTACCCCCTATAGGGTCTATAATTATTTCCTTTAGTAGGGTACACTAGTGCAAGGTAATATAACACCTGGTCCAATTACAACATTAAAGGTTAATATTAAGGTCTGATAGGAGGCATTTTCTTAACATTGAAAAATGCATTGTTTTAAATATACATACATAGTAAAATGCGGGGTCACACTGTGTACCCCCTATGGGCTCTATAATTATTTCCTTTGGTAGGGTACACTAGTACCCCGTAATATAATACCTGGTCCAATTACAAATTTAAAGGTCAATATTAAGGTCTGATAGGAGGCTTTGTTATTATTGAGAAAAGACTTAGAATTTTTTCGTATTAACGCTTTTCGGAAGGCGAAATTCCTCGAAATAAAGCTTCTCCCAACACTTTTTGAGGTATACATACATACATACACACATACATACATACATACATACATACATAGAAAATTTTTAAATTTGTTTATTTTTTTTTCTATTGTTAATTTTACATTATATTATTCATTTAATGTCTTTTTCTATATTTTAGAAGGAACTATATATGAAAAATAATTTTTTTAAGTTCGGGAAAGTGAGATCAGAGCTTAAAAACAGGAAAAATCAATTAAAATTAATTTATTCATATTATTTACAATACTTTCGATAGTTTGGCCTGCCTAATATGTTCTCTGTATAAAAACAATCCTCTTTCTTCGTTAAAGAACGCGTAATGGAATAAAAAATAACATAAAATAGGCATGTACGGGTAAGTTTTTAAGACCACATACTCGCTTTAATATTAGCTATAAATCTCAAACTCGGTACCAAAATAGGGTACCATGCCCCTAACCCCTGTGCCTAAGGAAATATTTATAGCTTAATTAGGAGGGTCGCAATGGGCCCCCAAAGTACATCGTTAAACTGACCGCGAGATTGCTTTTGAAGCCATCAAGTAGCTCGCTGACCGTGTAATCGTGGTGGAACGGATAGCGTGATAGAAGCTGAGCGAGACGGTGCGGGTTCGAATCCAGTGTGGACATTTTTAAAAATTTGTTTATTTTTTTTTCTATTGTTAATTTTACATTATATTATTCATTTAATGTCTTTTTCTATATTTTAGGAAGGAACTATATATGAAAAATAATTTTTTTAGTTCGGGAAAGTGAGATCAGAGCTTAAATACAGGAAAATCAATTAAAATTAATTTATTCATATTATTTACAATACTTCCGATAGTTTTGGCCTGCCTAATATGTTCTCTGTATAAAAACCAATCCTCTTTCTTCGTTAAAGAACGCGTAATGGAATAAAATATAACATAAAATAGGAATGTACGGGTAAGTTTTTAAGACCACATAACTCGCTTTAATATTAAGCTATAAATCTCAAACTCGGTACCAAAATAGGGTACCATGCCCCCAACCCCTATGCCTAAGGAAATATTTATAGCTTAATTAGGAGGGTCGCAATGGGCCCCCAAAGTACATCGTTAAACTGACCGCGAGATTGCTTTTGAAGCCATCAAGTAGCTCGCTGACCGTGTAATCGTGGTGGAACGGATAGCGTGATAGAAGCTGAGCGAGACGGTGCGGTTCGAATCCCAGTGTGGACAATTTTTAAATTTGTTTATTTTTTTTTCTATTGTTAATTTTACATTATATTATTCATTTAATGTCTTTTTCTATATTTTAGAAGGAACTATATATGAAAAATAATTTTTTTAAGTTCGGGAAAGTGAGATCAGAGCTTAAATACAGGAAAAATCAATTAAAATTAATTTATTCATATTATTTACAATACTTCCGATAGTTTGGCCTGCCTAATATGTTCTCTGTATAAAAACAATCCTCTTTCTTCGTTAAAGAACGCGTAATGGAATAAAATATAACATAAAATAGGCATGTACGGGTAAGTTTTAAGACCACATAACTCGCTTTAATATTAAGCTATAAATCTCAAACTCGGTACAAAATAGGGTACCATGCCCCCAACCCTGTGCCTAAGGAAATATTTATAGCTTAATTAGGAGGGTCGCAATGGGCCCCCAAAGTACATCGTTAAACTGACCGCGAGATTGCTTTTGAAGCCATCAAGTAGCTCGCTGACCGTGTAATCGTGGTGGAACGGATAGCGTGATAGAAGTTGAGCGAGACGGTGCGGGTTCGAATCCCAGTGTGGACAATTTTTAAAATTTGTTTATTTTTTTTTTCTATTGTTAATTTTACATTATATTATTCATTTAATGTCTTTTTCTATATTTTAGAAGGAACTATATATGAAAAATAATTTTTTTAAGTTCGGGAAAGTGAGATCAGAGCTTAAATACAGGAAAAATCAATTAAAATTAATTTATTCATATTATTTACAATACTTCCGATAGTTTGGCCTGCCTAATATGTTCTCTGTATAAAAACAATCCTCTTTCTTCGTTAAAGAACGCGTAATGGAATAAAAAATAACATAAAATAGGCATGTACGGGTACGTTTTCAAGACCACATAACTCGCTTTAATATTAAGCTATAAATCTCAAACTCGGTACCAAAATAGGGTACCATGCCCCAACCCCTGTGCCTAAGGAAATATTTATAGCTTAATTAGGAGGGTCGCAATGGGCCCCCAAAGTACATCGTTAAACTGACCGCGAGATTGCTTTTGAAGCCATCAAGTAGCTCGCTGACCGTGTAATCGTGGTGGAACGGATAGCGTGATAGAAGCTGAGCGAGACGGTGCGGGTTCGAATCCCAGTGTGGACAATTTTTAAATTTGTTTATTTTTTTTTCTATTGTTAATTTTACATTATATTATTCATTTAATGTCTTTTTCTATATTTTAGAAGGAACTATATATGAAAAATAATTTTTTTAAGTTCGGGAAAAGTGAGATCAGAGCTTAAATACAGGAAAAATCAATTAAAATTAATTTATTCATATTATTTACAATACTTCCGATAGTTTGGCCTGCCTAATATGTTCTCTGTATAAAAACAATCCTCTTTCTTCGTTAAAGAACGCGTAATGGAATAAAAAATAACATAAAATAGGCATGTACGGGTAAGTTTTCAAGACCACATAACTCGCTTTAATATTAAGCTATAAATCTCAAACTCGGTACCAAAATAGGGTACCATGCCCCCAACCCCTGTGCCTAAGGAAATATTTATAGCTTAATTAGGAGGGTCGCAATGGGCCCCCAAAGTACATCGTTAAACTGACCGCGAGATTGCTTTTGAAGCCATCAAGTAGCTCGCTGACCGTGTAATCGTGGTGGAACGGATAGCGTGATAGAAGCTGAGCGAGACGGTGCGGGTTCGAATCCCAGTGTGGACAATTTTTAAAATTTGTTTTTTTTTTTTTCTCTAGTTGTGACGTCACTCTCTGGGGGTTAGATTTTAAACTGACGAAGGACAAGCGGTCAAAAAGAAAGACAGCGGACAGAGTTAGCCATTTTAACCCAGTGGAAGCGACCTATTTGAAAGTGTTTATGTTTGAAAAGCAAACCTTTTGAGAAGTTAGTTCACTTTATCTTATTTAAATACTTTAAAATGTTTCTTCTAATGTATTAATTGGAAATTTTGTGCTGTTTTAATAAAATTTAACGTTTAAATTAATATATAATCACTCCATAATAATGTATATTTTATTGTTTGTAATATATTAAGTACAAACAACATTACAGTACATTTCTGTTGAATATCTTATTTATCTACATATCAATGACGAATAGCTGTTATGTTAATAACAAATAGTTCTACTTTGAAACATAATGTAAACATGTCATGCTTTTTTACTAATCTTGCGTGTAATATTGAAGATCAAGCAATAATACTTATGCATCTACTTATCCATTTACATATATGCTAAAATAATTTTTAATAAATTTTCTTCTTCTAATTTTAGTCTTAAATAATAGTTTAATTTTTCAGATTAAATTTTTGGAAGACCTGATTTTACCTTCCTTTAAGACTTTAATATGTGTTTTTAAAATTACATAGCATCTTTGTTTTGAATTGTAGTTTTAGTATTAAGTTGATTTTTTTTATAATTATCTTACATTTAACATAGTAATGAATAAGTATCAATAATATTTGCATAAGTTTCTCTCAATTGATTTTTATAAATTAAATATATAAAATGTTAAATATTTGAATTTTTAATTTAAATTTTCAGTCTTGAATAATTGTTATAGTTTTTTGTTTAATTCAAATTTTAAAAATTCTTTAATTTGATTTGGTAGATTAAGCAAAGATGAAGTCATATTTTATTATTAAGTATCTTTTATTAAATTTTTTATTTGTTACCAGGCTTGTAATATAGTAGGCATAGGGAATGCTTGATGCATCAATATCTACTAAGGTCTAGTACCTATAAATTTAATTATTTACACACGCATATAAAAACAATTGCTTTTTTGTTTTCAGTTTTGAATTATTAGTACACTTTTTCTCATTTTAAATTCTTGAAACACAGATTATACTCACATATACAAAATTTTGATTTATGTTTTTTAAATTATACTGTAGTTTTAGTTCTGATTTTCCATTTGTTTTGGTTTGAAACATTATATAAACATCAGGTCTTACTTAATTCTTAAGTATTTTCTATTGAGTATTTACCTAACATATAAAATAAATAGCAAGTATCTATCAGTGTGTATAAAAGTGTTTTAAACACCATGACCAATTGCCAATTGCTGTTTAATTTTTTTTAATTAGTCTATTTTCAGTTTTCAAAAATTTATAAATTTTCTGATTACTAACTTAACACCTGATTTTATTTACATTTTAAATTTTAATGTTTTTCAAATTACATTGCAGCTTTATTTTGATTTGCATATTAGTTTAGGTTTGAAGCATTTTGTAAACATAAATCTTATATTACTGTTTTGCTTTTCTTTCAATTACCTGACATTTTTTTTACGAACAACATTAAAAAATAATAATATAATAATAAATAATTTAAATACACAATAAAGTAAAACTAGAAATACACATAATTTTAATTTTGTTTTACTGAGCAAATATTTTGGAAATCTATATATATTTTATGAAGACTAACACATATGATTGTACTATAAATGACTGTGAAAACAATAAAATAATTTTTTAATGAAAATAATGAAAACTAATTTCAATAGATTGAACATACGTATTATTTTATGATGGGCTATGACTTTTTGTATTTTTGCAAAATTTTTAAATATATTTTTAATTTTACTTTGCGTCTTTAGTTTATTTTGGAACATTATGCGTATGAAGTCATATGTCTTTTTTAAACTTATTCAACTTGTAAAATTTTTTTTCTTCAATTATTTTACGCCTTACATGCTATGAAGAGATATTATCTACTGCACTAATATCCATAGGTTTAATTGTCTATCTAAAAAATTAACTGACATTAAGCCGTAATTCTGTTATTCTTGTTTTTACAATATATAAATAAATAGTCTTTAAAATTTATTTTTTTTACTTGTAATAAATAAATTTCATTAAAAAAAGATATCACTGTCTATAAAAGCTATTACTGGAACTAGTTTTGTTTTTAATTTTGCATGAAATAAGTATGAAAAGCAATAAGATATGTTTTCACCATTTTAGTTGCAGAAAGTGACTATTTTAAAACAAATTATGTGACTATTTTGTCATGATATTTTGAATCTGTTTCATGTACTTATTTTTTTATTTCTTACTTTTCGAGCATTAGCTTGACCCATGTGTTATAAATTTGTTAAAGCTATTTCTAAAATTATAATGCACACTTGAGATTTAATTTATAATTTTAGATGCCTTTTCAATTGGAAATATATACAATTGAGTTTTTTTTTTTCTTCCATTTTTCAATTTTTTTTAAAAATTCATATCAAATTAGATATTTATTTTTTTGCAAATAAATGGAACATGCTCAATGTTTTTTTTTTTTTTTTTTTTTTTTTTCGCAGATGCCACGATCATGCTGTGTGCCTGGGTGCTCTTCGAGTTACAAAAGAGAAAATAAAAAATAAACTGTAATTTTTATGTTTGTCAGATTTGTTTAGCACCTTATTATTTATTTATGAGTATTGCATTTTTTAATATAGTACAAAAATCTTTATTTTTGTACAGTTTATCAGCATTATTGTAAATAAAAATTTTTTCAACCTTTAGTATCTTTGTATGGTTTGAAATTTAAGAAACAATTGCTTTATATGGTTTATTTTTTCAGCAGGAAATTTATTTTTCATGAAAAAGATTCATGAAAAATACCCGTTTTATATATATATACATAGTAAAGTGCGGGGTCCCACCGTGTACCCCCTATGGGCTCTAAAATTATTTCCTTTGGTAGGGTACACTAGTGCAAGGTAATACAACACCTGGTCCAACTAAAACATTAAAGGTTAATATTAAGGTCTGATAGGAGGCATTTCTCTTACTATTGAAAAAATGCACTGTTTTACATATACATACATAGTAAAGTTCGGGGTCACGCTGTGTACCCCCTATGGGGTCTATAATTGATTCCTTTGGTAGGGTACATTATTACAAGGTAATATAACATCTGGTCCAATTAAAACATTAAAGGTTAATATTAGGGTCTGATATTAGGCATATTTCTTAACATTGAAAAATGCACTGTTTTAGATATATATACATAGTAAAGTGCGAGGTCCCACCGTGTACCCCCTATGGGGTCTACAATTATTTCCTTTGGTAGGGTACACTAGTACCCCGTAATATAATACCTGGTCCAATTACAACATTAAAGGTCAATATTAAGGTCTGATATTAGGCATTTTCCTTAAGATTGAAAAATGCACTGTTTTATATATATATATACATAATAAAGTGCGGGGTCCCACCGTGTACCCCCTATGGGCTCTAAAACTATTTCCTTTGGTAGGGTACACTAGTGCAAGGTAATACAACACCTGGTCTAACTAAAACATTAAAGGTTAATATTAAGGTCTGATAGGAGGCATTTCTCTTACTATTGAAAAAATGCACTGTTTTACATATACATACATAGTAAAGTTCGGGTTCACGCTGTGTACCCCCTATGGGGTCTATAATTTTTTCCTTTGGTAGGGTACACTAGTACAAGGTAATATAACACCTGGTCTAATTACAACATTAAAGATCAATATTGAGGTCTGATAGGAGGCATTTTTCTTAACATTGAAAAATGCACTGTTTTAGGTATACATACATAGTAAAGTGCGGGGTCACGCTGTGTACCCCCTATGGTGTCTATAATTATTTCCTTTGGTAGGGTACACTAGTAACCCGTAATATAATACCTGGCCCAATTACAACATTAAAGGTTAATATTAAGGTCTGATAGGAGGCATTTTTCTTAATATTGAAAAATGCATTGTTTTAAATATACATATATAGTAAAATGCGGGGTCACACTGTGTACCCCCTATGGGCTCTAAAATTATTTCCTTTGGTAGGGTACACTAGTACTCCGTAATATAATACCTGGTCCAATTACAACATTAAAGGTTAATATTAAGGTCTGATATGAAGCCATTTGTTAACAATGAGAAAAGACTTAAAATTGCTCCGTATGAACGCTTTTCGGAAGGCGAATTTCCTCAAAATAAAGCTTCTCCCAACACTTTTTGAGATATACATACATAGAAAATCTATTTCTCCTCTTGAAAAAAGACTTACAATTTCTGCCTATAAAAGCTCTTCGGAAGGCGAGTTTCTTGGAAATAGAGCTTCTCGCAACACTATTTTAGCTATAGAAAAAGAGTAAAATTCGGGGTCACGCTGTGTACCCCCTATGCGGTCTATAATTTTTTCCTTTGGTAGGGTACACGAGTACAAGGTAATATAACACCTGGTCCAATTACAACATTAAAGGTCAATATTGAGGTCTGATAGGAGGCATTTTTCTTAACATTGAAAAATGCACTGTTTTAGGTATACATACATAGTAAAGTGCGGGGTCACGCTGTGTACCCCCTATGGTGTCTATAATTATTTCCTTTGGTAGGGTACACTAGTACAAGGTAATATAACACCTGGTCCACTTAAAATATTAAGGGTCAATATTAAGGTCTGATAGGAGGCTTTGTTAACATTAAGAAAAGACTTTGAATTTCTGCGTATAAAAGCTCTTCGGAAGGCGAATTTCTTCGAAATAAAGCTTCTCGCAACACTTTTGGAAATACACAAAAACAGTAAAATTCGGGGTCACGCTGTGTACCCCCTATGCGGTCTATAATTTTTTCCTTTGGTAGGGTACACGAGTACAAGGTAATATAACACCTGGTCCAATTACAACATTAAAGGTCAATATTGAGGTCTGATAGGAGGCATTTTTCTTAACATTGAAAAATGCACTGTTTTAGGTATACATACATAGTAAAGTGCGGGGTCACGCTGTGTACCCCCTATGGTGTCTATAATTATTTCCTTTGGTAGGGTACACTAGTACAAGGTAATATAACACCTGGTCCACTTAAAATATTAAGGGTCAATATTAAGGTCTGATAGGAGGCTTTGTTAACATTAAGAAAAGACTTTGAATTTCTGCGTATAAAAGCTCTTCGGAAGGCGAATTTCTTCGAAATAAAGCTTCTCGCAACACTTTTGGAAATACACAAAAACAGTAAAATTCGGGGTCATGCAGTGTACCCCCTATGCGGTCTATAATTTTTTCCTTTGGTAGGGTACACGAGTACAAGGTAATATAACACCTGGTCCAATTACAACATTAAAGGTCAATATTGAGGTCTGATAGGAGGCATTTTTCTTAACATTGAAAAATGCACTGTTTCAGGTATACATACATAGTAAAGTGCGGGGTCACGCTGTGTACCCCCTATGGTGTCTATAATTATTTCCTTTGGTAGGGTACACTAGTACAAGGTAATATAACACCTGGTCCACTTAAAATATTAAGGGTCAATATTAAGGTCTGATAGGAGGCTTTGTTAACATTAAGAAAAGACTTTGAATTTCTGCGTATAAAAGCTCTTCGGAAGGCGAATTTCTTCGAAATAAAGCTTCTCGCAACACTTTTGGAAATACACAAAAACAGTAAAATTCGGGGTCATGCAGTGTACCCCCTATGCGGTCTATAATTTTTTCCTTTGGTAGGGTACACGAGTACAAGGTAATATAACACCTGGTCCAATTACAACATTAAAGGTCAATATTGAGGTCTGATAGGAGGCATTTTTCTTAACATTGAAAAATGCACTGTTTCAGGTATACATACATAGTAAAGTGCGGGGTCACGCTGTGTACCCCCTATGGTGTCTATAATTATTTCCTTTGGTAGGGTACACTAGTACAAGGTAATATAACACCTGGTCCACTTAAAATATTTAGGGTCAATATTAAGGTCTGATAGGAGGGTTTGTTAACATTGAGAAAAGACGTAGAATTTCTGCGTATAAAAGCTCTTCAGAAGGCGAATTTCTTCGAAATAAAGCTTCTCGCAACACTTTTGGAGATATACAAAAACAGTAAAATTCGGGGTCGCGCTGTGTACCCCCTATGGGGTCTATATTTATGTCCTTTGGTAGGGCACACTAGTACCCCGCAATATAATACCTGGTCCAATTACAACACTAAAGGTTAATATTAAGGTCTGATAGGCGGCATTTTTCTTAACATTGAAAAATGCATTGTTTTATATATACAAAAACAGTAAAATTCGGGGTCACGCTGTGTACCCCCTATGGTGTCTATAATTATTTCCTTTGGTAGGGTACACTAGTAACCCGTAATATAATACCTGGCCCAATTACAACATTAAAGGTTAATATTAAGGTCTGATATGAAGCCTTTTGTTAACAATGAGAAAAGACTTAGAATTTCTCCGTATTAACGCTTTTCGGAAGGCGAATTTCCTCAAAATAAAGCTTCTCCCAACACTTTTTGAGATATACATACATACATAGAAAATTTATTTCTCTTGAAAAAAGACTTCGAGTTTCTCCGTATAAAGCTACTCAGAAGGCGAATTTCTGCGAAATAAGACTTTTCGCAACACTTTTGGAGATATACAAAAACAGTAAAATTCGGGGTCACGCTGTGTACCCCCTATGGGGTCTATAATTATATCCTTTGGTAGGGTACACGAGTACAAGGTAATATAACACCTGGTCCATTTACAACATTAAAGGTTAATATAAAGGTCTGATAGGAGGCATTTTTCTTAACATTGAAAAATACATTGTTTTAGATATACAAAAACAGTAAAATTCGGGGTCACGGTGTGTACCCCCTATGGGGTCTATAATTATTTCCTTTGGTAGGGTACACTAGTACCCCATAATATAATACCTGGTCCATTTACAACATTAAAGGTTAATATTAAGGTCTGATAGGAGGCATTTTTCTTAACATTGAAAAATGCATTGTTTTAAATATACATACATAGTAAAATGCGGGGTCACACTGTGTACCCCCTATGGGCTCTAAAATTATTTCCTTTGGTAGGGTACACTAGTACAAGGTAATACAACACCTGGTCCAATTACAACATTAAAGGTTAATATTAAGGTCTGATATGAAGCCATTTGTTAACAATGAGAAAAGACTTTATATTGATCCGTATTAACGCTTTTCGGAAGGCGAATTTCCTCAAAATAAAGCTTCTCGCAACACTTTTGGAGATATACATACATAAAAAATTTATTTCTCCTCCTGAAAACAGACTTAGAATTTCTGCCTATAAAAGCTCTTCAGAAGGCGAATTTCTTGGAAATAGAGCTTCTCGCAACACTATTTTAGCTATACAAAAAGAGTAAAATTCGGGGTCACGCTGTGTACCCCCTATGGGCTCTATAATTATTTCCTTTGGTAGGGTACACTAGTACCAGGTAATATAACACCTGGTCCACTTAAAATATTAAGGGTCAATATTAAGGTCTGATAGGAGGCTTTGTTAACATTAAGAAAAGACTTTGAATTTCTGCGCATAAAAGCTCTTCGGAAGGCGAATTTCTTCGAAATAAAGCTTCTCGCAACACTTTTGGAGATATACAAAAACAGTAAAATTCGGGGTCACGCTGTGTTCTCCCTATGGGCTCTATAATTATTTCCTTTGGTAGGGCACACTAGTACAAGGTAATATAACACCTGGTCCAATTACAACATTAAAGGTTAATATTATAGTATAATATGAAGCCTTTTGTTAACAATGAAAAATGCACTGTTTTAGATATACATACATAGTAAAGTGCGGGGTCACGCTGTGTACCCCCTATGGGCTCTATAATTATTTCCTTTGGTAGGGTACACTAGTACAAGGTAATACAACACCTGGTCCAACTAAAACATTAAAGGTTAATATTAAGGTCTGATAGGAGGCTTTGTTAATATTGAGAATGGACTTAAAATTTTTGCGTATAAGAGCTATTGAGGAGGCGAATTTCTGCGAAATAAAGCTTCTCGAAACACTTTTGGAGATATACAAAAAGAGTAAAATTCGGGGTCACGCTGTGTACCCCCTATGGGCTCTATAATTATTTCCTTTGGTAGGGTACACTAGTACCCCGTAATATAACACCTGGTCCAATTACAACATTAAAGGTTAATATTATAGTATAATATGAAGCCTTTTGTTAACAATGAGAAAAGACTTAGAATTTTTTCGTATTAACGCTTTTCGGAAGGCGAATTTCCTCAAAATAAACCTTCTCCCAACACTTTTTGAGGTATACATACATACATACATAGAAAATTTATTTCTCTCGTAAAAGCAACCCGGCTGCTGCGGTATCCGGAGCGCCTCTGCCGGCAATACACTCCGCTCCTCCGGTACGGGGACCAGCGTCGGAGCCTTCCCGTTGAAAGATTATGCGTATAAAAGATTTTCAGAAGGCGAATTTCTTCAAAATAAAGCTTCTCCCAACACTTTTTGAGATATACATACATAGAAAATTCATTTCTCCTCTTGAAAACAGACTTAGAATTTCTCCGTATAAAAGCTATTCAGAAGGCGAATTTCTGCGAAATAAAGCTTCTCGCAACACTATTTTAGATATACAAAAACAGTAAAATTCGGGGTCACACTGTGTACCCCCTATAGGGTCTATAATTATTTCCTTTAGTAGGGTACACTAGTGCAAGGTAATATAACACCTGGTCCAATTACAACATTAAAGGTTAATATTAAGGTCTGATAGGAGGCATTTTTCTTAACATTGAAAAATGCATTGTTTTAAATATACATACATAGTAAAATGCGGGGTCACACTGTGTACCCCCTATGGGCTCTATAATTATTTCCTTTGGTAGGGTACACTAGTACCCCGTAATATAATACCTGGTCCAATTACAAATTTAAAGGTCAATATTAAGGTCTGATAGGAGGCTTTGTTATTATTGAGAAAAGACTTAGAATTTTTTCGTATTAACGCTTTTCGGAAGGCGAAATTCCTCGAAATAAAGCTTCTCCCAACACTTTTTGAGGTATACATACATACATACACACATACATACATACATACATACATACATAGAAAATTTTTAAAATTTGTTTATTTTTTTTTCTATTGTTAATTTTACATTATATTATTCATTTAATGTCTTTTTCTATATTTTAGAAGGAACTATATATGAAAAATAATTTTTTTAAGTTCGGGAAAGTGAGATCAGAGCTTAAAAACAGGAAAAATCAATTAAAATTAATTTATTCATATTATTTACAATACTTTCGATAGTTTGGCCTGCCTAATATGTTCTCTGTATAAAAACAATCCTCTTTCTTCGTTAAAGAACGCGTAATGGAATAAAAAATAACATAAAATAGGCATGTACGGGTAAGTTTTTAAGACCACATAACTCGCTTTAATATTAAGCTATAAATCTCAAACTCGGTACCAAAATAGGGTACCATGCCCCTAACCCCTGTGCCTAAGGAAATATTTATAGCTTAATTAGGAGGGTCGCAATGGGCCCCCAAAGTACATCGTTAAACTGACCGCGAGATTGCTTTTGAAGCCATCAAGTAGCTCGCTGACCGTGTAATCGTGGTGGAACGGATAGCGTGATAGAAGCTGAGCGAGACGGTGCGGGTTCGAATCCCAGTGTGGACAATTTTTAAAATTTGTTTATTTTTTTTTCTATTGTTAATTTTACATTATATTATTCATTTAATGTCTTTTTCTATATTTTAGAAGGAACTATATATGAAAAATAATTTTTTTAAGTTCGGGAAAGTGAGATCAGAGCTTAAATACAGGAAAAATCAATTAAAATTAATTTATTCATATTATTTACAATACTTCCGATAGTTTGGCCTGCCTAATATGTTCTCTGTATAAAAACAATCCTCTTTCTTCGTTAAAGAACGCGTAATGGAATAAAATATAACATAAAATAGGCATGTACGGGTAAGTTTTTAAGACCACATAACTCGCTTTAATATTAAGCTATAAATCTCAAACTCGGTACCAAAATAGGGTACCATGCCCCCAACCCCTATGCCTAAGGAAATATTTATAGCTTAATTAGGAGGGTCGCAATGGGCCCCCAAAGTACATCGTTAAACTGACCGCGAGATTGCTTTTGAAGCCATCAAGTAGCTCGCTGACCGTGTAATCGTGGTGGAACGGATAGCGTGATAGAAGCTGAGCGAGACGGTGCGGGTTCGAATCCCAGTGTGGACAATTTTTAAAATTTGTTTATTTTTTTTTCTATTGTTAATTTTACATTATATTATTCATTTAATGTCTTTTTCTATATTTTAGAAGGAACTATATATGAAAAATAATTTTTTTAAGTTCGGGAAAGTGAGATCAGAGCTTAAATACAGGAAAAATCAATTAAAATTAATTTATTCATATTATTTACAATACTTCCGATAGTTTGGCCTGCCTAATATGTTCTCTGTATAAAAACAATCCTCTTTCTTCGTTAAAGAACGCGTAATGGAATAAAATATAACATAAAATAGGCATGTACGGGTAAGTTTTTAAGACCACATAACTCGCTTTAATATTAAGCTATAAATCTCAAACTCGGTACCAAAATAGGGTACCATGCCCCCAACCCCTGTGCCTAAGGAAATATTTATAGCTTAATTAGGAGGGTCGCAATGGGCCCCCAAAGTACATCGTTAAACTGACCGCGAGATTGCTTTTGAAGCCATCAAGTAGCTCGCTGACCGTGTAATCGTGGTGGAACGGATAGCGTGATAGAAGTTGAGCGAGACGGTGCGGGTTCGAATCCCAGTGTGGACAATTTTTAAAATTTGTTTATTTTTTTTTTCTATTGTTAATTTTACATTATATTATTCATTTAATGTCTTTTTCTATATTTTAGAAGGAACTATATATGAAAAATAATTTTTTTAAGTTCGGGAAAGTGAGATCAGAGCTTAAATACAGGAAAAATCAATTAAAATTAATTTATTCATATTATTTACAATACTTCCGATAGTTTGGCCTGCCTAATATGTTCTCTGTATAAAAACAATCCTCTTTCTTCGTTAAAGAACGCGTAATGGAATAAAAAATAACATAAAATAGGCATGTACGGGTACGTTTTCAAGACCACATAACTCGCTTTAATATTAAGCTATAAATCTCAAACTCGGTACCAAAATAGGGTACCATGCCCCCAACCCCTGTGCCTAAGGAAATATTTATAGCTTAATTAGGAGGGTCGCAATGGGCCCCCAAAGTACATCGTTAAACTGACCGCGAGATTGCTTTTGAAGCCATCAAGTAGCTCGCTGACCGTGTAATCGTGGTGGAACGGATAGCGTGATAGAAGCTGAGCGAGACGGTGCGGGTTCGAATCCCAGTGTGGACAATTTTTAAAATTTGTTTATTTTTTTTTCTATTGTTAATTTTACATTATATTATTCATTTAATGTCTTTTTCTATATTTTAGAAGGAACTATATATGAAAAATAATTTTTTTAAGTTCGGGAAAGTGAGATCAGAGCTTAAATACAGGAAAAATCAATTAAAATTAATTTATTCATATTATTTACAATACTTCCGATAGTTTGGCCTGCCTAATATGTTCTCTGTATAAAAACAATCCTCTTTCTTCGTTAAAGAACGCGTAATGGAATAAAAAATAACATAAAATAGGCATGTACGGGTAAGTTTTCAAGACCACATAACTCGCTTTAATATTAAGCTATAAATCTCAAACTCGGTACCAAAATAGGGTACCATGCCCCCAACCCCTGTGCCTAAGGAAATATTTATAGCTTAATTAGGAGGGTCGCAATGGACCCCCAAAGTACATCGTTAAACTGACCGCGAGATTGCTTTTGAAGCCATCAAGTAGCTCGCTGACCGTGTAATCGTGGTGGAACGGATAGCGTGATAGAAGCTGAGCGAGACGGTGCGGGTTCGAATCCCAGTGTGGACAATTTTTAAAATTTGTTTTTTTTTTTTTCTCTAGTTGTGACGTCACTCTCTGGGGGTTAGATTTTAAACTGACGAAGGACAAGCGGTCAAAAAGAAAGACAGCGGACAGAGTTAGCCATTTTAACCCAGTGGAAGCGACCTATTTGAAAAGTGTTTATGTTTGAAAAGCAAACCTTTTGAGAAGTTAGTTCACTTTATCTTATTTAAATACTTTAAAATGTTTCTTCTAATGTATTAATTGGAAATTTTGTGCTGTTTTAATAAAATTTAACGTTTAAATTAATATATAATCACTCCATAATAATGTATATTTTATTGTTTGTAATATATTAAGTACAAACAACATTACAGTACATTTCTGTTGAATATCTTATTTATCTACATATCAATGACGAATAGCTGTTATGTTAATAACAAATAGTTCTACTTTGAAACATAATGTAAACATGTCATGCTTTTTTACTAATCTTGCGTGTAATATTGAAGATCAAGCAATAATACTTATGCATCTACTTATCCATTTACATATATGCTAAAATAATTTTTAATAAATTTTCTTCTTCTAATTTTAGTCTTAAATAATTAGTTTAATTTTTCAGATTAAAATTTTTGGAAGACTGATTTTACCTTCCTTTAAGACTTTAA
Organism: Parasteatoda lunata; assembly: GCA_949128135.1. Classification (NCBI taxonomy): domain Eukaryota; kingdom Metazoa; phylum Arthropoda; class Arachnida; order Araneae; family Theridiidae; genus Parasteatoda; species Parasteatoda lunata. The sequence continues at coordinate 15,989 of CASBRV010000096.1, forward strand.
TATGTGTTTTTAAAATTACATAGCATCTTTGTTTTGAATTGTAGTTTTAGTATTAAGTTGATTTTTTTTATAATTATCTTACATTTAACATAGTAATGAATAAGTATCAATAATATTTGCATAAGTTTCTCTCAATTGATTTTTATAAATTAAATATATAAAATGTTAAATATTTGAATTTTTAATTTAAATTTTCAGTCTTGAATAATTGTTATAGTTTTTTGTTTAATTCAAATTTTTAAAAATTCTTTAATTTGATTTGGTAGATTAAGCAAAGATGAAGTCATATTTTATTATTAAGTATCTTTTATTAAATTTTTTTATTTGTTACCAGGCTTGTAATATAGTAGGCATAGGGAATGCTTGATGCATCAATATCTACTAAGGTCTAGTACCTATAAATTTAATTATTTACACACGCATATAAAAACAATTGCTTTTTTGTTTTCAGTTTTGAATTATTAGTACACTTTTTCTCATTTTAAATTCTTGAAACACAGATTATACTCACATATACAAAATTTTGATTTATGTTTTTTAAATTATACTGTAGTTTTAGTTCTGATTTTCCATTTGTTTTGGTTTGAAACATTATATAAACATCAGGTCTTACTTAATTCTTAAGTATTTTCTATTGAGTATTTACCTAACATATAAAATAAATAGCAAGTATCTATCAGTGTGTATAAAAGTGTTTTAAACACCATGACCAATTGCCAATTGCTGTTTAATTTTTTTTAATTAGTCTATTTTCAGTTTTCAAAAATTTATAAATTTTCTGATTACTAACTTAACACCTGATTTTATTTACATTTTAAATTTTAATGTTTTTCAAATTACATTGCAGCTTTATTTTGATTTGCATATTAGTTTAGGTTTGAAGCATTTTGTAAACATAAATCTTATATTACTGTTTTGCTTTTCTTTCAATTACCTGACATTTTTTTTACGAACAACATTAAAAAATAATAATATAATAATAAATAATTTAAATACACAATAAAGTAAAACTAGAAATACACATAATTTTAATTTTGTTTTACTGAGCAAATATTTTGGAAATCTATATATATTTTATGAAGACTAACACATATGATTGTACTATAAATGACTGTGAAAACAATAAAATAATTTTTTAATGAAAATAATGAAAACTAATTTCAATAGATTGAACATACGTATTATTTTATGATGGGCTATGACTTTTTGTATTTTTGCAAAATTTTTAAATATATTTTTAATTTTACTTTGCGTCTTTAGTTTATTTTGGAACATTATGCGTATGAAGTCATATGTCTTTTTTAAACTTATTCAACTTGTAAAATTTTTTTTCTTCAATTATTTTACGCCTTACATGCTATGAAGAGATATTATCTACTGCACTAATATCCATAGGTTTAATTGTCTATCTAAAAAATTAACTGACATTAAGCCGTAATTCTGTTATTCTTGTTTTTACAATATATAAATAAATAGTCTTTAAAATTTATTTTTTTTACTTGTAATAAATAAATTTCATTAAAAAAAGATATCACTGTCTATAAAAGCTATTACTGGAACTAGTTTTGTTTTTAATTTTGCATGAAATAAGTATGAAAAGCAATAAGATATGTTTTCACCATTTTAGTTGCAGAAAGTGACTATTTTAAAACAAATTATGTGACTATTTTGTCATGATATTTTGAATCTGTTTCATGTACTTATTTTTTTATTTCTTACTTTTCGAGCATTAGCTTGACCCATGTGTTATAAATTTGTTAAAGCTATTTCTAAAATTATAATGCACACTTGAGATTTAATTTATAATTTTAGATGCCTTTTCAATTGGAAATATATACAATTGAGTTTTTTTTTTTCTTCCATTTTTCAATTTTTTTTAAAAATTCATATCAAATTAGATATTTATTTTTTTGCAAATAAATGGAACATGCTCAATGTTTTTTTTTTTTTTTTTTTTTTTTTCGCAGATGCCACGATCATGCTGTGTGCCTGGGTGCTCTTCGAGTTACAAAAGAGAAAATAAAAAATAAACTGTAATTTTTATGTTTGTCAGATTTGTTTAGCACCTTATTATTTATTTATGAGTATTGCATTTTTTAATATAGTACAAAAATCTTTATTTTTGTACAGTTTATCAGCATTATTGTAAATAAAAATTTTTTCAACCTTTAGTATCTTTGTATGGTTTGAAATTTAAGAAACAATTGCTTTATATGGTTTATTTTTTCAGCAGGAAATTTATTTTTCATGAAAAAGATTCATGAAAAATACCCGTTTTATATATATATACATAGTAAAGTGCGGGGTCCCACCGTGTACCCCCTATGGGCTCTAAAATTATTTCCTTTGGTAGGGTACACTAGTGCAAGGTAATACAACACCTGGTCCAACTAAAACATTAAAGGTTAATATTAAGGTCTGATAGGAGGCATTTCTCTTACTATTGAAAAAATGCACTGTTTTACATATACATACATAGTAAAGTTCGGGGTCACGCTGTGTACCCCCTATGGGGTCTATAATTGATTCCTTTGGTAGGGTACATTATTACAAGGTAATATAACATCTGGTCCAATTAAAACATTAAAGGTTAATATTAGGGTCTGATATTAGGCATATTTCTTAACATTGAAAAATGCACTGTTTTAGATATATATACATAGTAAAGTGCGAGGTCCCACCGTGTACCCCCTATGGGGTCTACAATTATTTCCTTTGGTAGGGTACACTAGTACCCCGTAATATAATACCTGGTCCAATTACAACATTAAAGGTCAATATTAAGGTCTGATATTAGGCATTTTCCTTAAGATTGAAAAATGCACTGTTTTATATATATATATACATAATAAAGTGCGGGGTCCCACCGTGTACCCCCTATGGGCTCTAAAACTATTTCCTTTGGTAGGGTACACTAGTGCAAGGTAATACAACACCTGGTCTAACTAAAACATTAAAGGTTAATATTAAGGTCTGATAGGAGGCATTTCTCTTACTATTGAAAAAATGCACTGTTTTACATATACATACATAGTAAAGTTCGGGTTCACGCTGTGTACCCCCTATGGGGTCTATAATTTTTTCCTTTGGTAGGGTACACTAGTACAAGGTAATATAACACCTGGTCTAATTACAACATTAAAGATCAATATTGAGGTCTGATAGGAGGCATTTTTCTTAACATTGAAAAATGCACTGTTTTAGGTATACATACATAGTAAAGTGCGGGGTCACGCTGTGTACCCCCTATGGTGTCTATAATTATTTCCTTTGGTAGGGTACACTAGTAACCCGTAATATAATACCTGGCCCAATTACAACATTAAAGGTTAATATTAAGGTCTGATAGGAGGCATTTTTCTTAATATTGAAAAATGCATTGTTTTAAATATACATATATAGTAAAATGCGGGGTCACACTGTGTACCCCCTATGGGCTCTAAAATTATTTCCTTTGGTAGGGTACACTAGTACTCCGTAATATAATACCTGGTCCAATTACAACATTAAAGGTTAATATTAAGGTCTGATATGAAGCCATTTGTTAACAATGAGAAAAGACTTAAAATTGCTCCGTATGAACGCTTTTCGGAAGGCGAATTTCCTCAAAATAAAGCTTCTCCCAACACTTTTTGAGATATACATACATAGAAAATCTATTTCTCCTCTTGAAAAAAGACTTACAATTTCTGCCTATAAAAGCTCTTCGGAAGGCGAGTTTCTTGGAAATAGAGCTTCTCGCAACACTATTTTAGCTATAGAAAAAGAGTAAAATTCGGGGTCACGCTGTGTACCCCCTATGCGGTCTATAATTTTTTCCTTTGGTAGGGTACACGAGTACAAGGTAATATAACACCTGGTCCAATTACAACATTAAAGGTCAATATTGAGGTCTGATAGGAGGCATTTTTCTTAACATTGAAAAATGCACTGTTTTAGGTATACATACATAGTAAAGTGCGGGGTCACGCTGTGTACCCCCTATGGTGTCTATAATTATTTCCTTTGGTAGGGTACACTAGTACAAGGTAATATAACACCTGGTCCACTTAAAATATTAAGGGTCAATATTAAGGTCTGATAGGAGGCTTTGTTAACATTAAGAAAAGACTTTGAATTTCTGCGTATAAAAGCTCTTCGGAAGGCGAATTTCTTCGAAATAAAGCTTCTCGCAACACTTTTGGAAATACACAAAAACAGTAAAATTCGGGGTCACGCTGTGTACCCCCTATGCGGTCTATAATTTTTTCCTTTGGTAGGGTACACGAGTACAAGGTAATATAACACCTGGTCCAATTACAACATTAAAGGTCAATATTGAGGTCTGATAGGAGGCATTTTTCTTAACATTGAAAAATGCACTGTTTTAGGTATACATACATAGTAAAGTGCGGGGTCACGCTGTGTACCCCCTATGGTGTCTATAATTATTTCCTTTGGTAGGGTACACTAGTACAAGGTAATATAACACCTGGTCCACTTAAAATATTAAGGGTCAATATTAAGGTCTGATAGGAGGCTTTGTTAACATTAAGAAAAGACTTTGAATTTCTGCGTATAAAAGCTCTTCGGAAGGCGAATTTCTTCGAAATAAAGCTTCTCGCAACACTTTTGGAAATACACAAAAACAGTAAAATTCGGGGTCATGCAGTGTACCCCCTATGCGGTCTATAATTTTTTCCTTTGGTAGGGTACACGAGTACAAGGTAATATAACACCTGGTCCAATTACAACATTAAAGGTCAATATTGAGGTCTGATAGGAGGCATTTTTCTTAACATTGAAAAATGCACTGTTTCAGGTATACATACATAGTAAAGTGCGGGGTCACGCTGTGTACCCCCTATGGTGTCTATAATTATTTCCTTTGGTAGGGTACACTAGTACAAGGTAATATAACACCTGGTCCACTTAAAATATTAAGGGTCAATATTAAGGTCTGATAGGAGGCTTTGTTAACATTAAGAAAAGACTTTGAATTTCTGCGTATAAAAGCTCTTCGGAAGGCGAATTTCTTCGAAATAAAGCTTCTCGCAACACTTTTGGAAATACACAAAAACAGTAAAATTCGGGGTCATGCAGTGTACCCCCTATGCGGTCTATAATTTTTTCCTTTGGTAGGGTACACGAGTACAAGGTAATATAACACCTGGTCCAATTACAACATTAAAGGTCAATATTGAGGTCTGATAGGAGGCATTTTTCTTAACATTGAAAAATGCACTGTTTCAGGTATACATACATAGTAAAGTGCGGGGTCACGCTGTGTACCCCCTATGGTGTCTATAATTATTTCCTTTGGTAGGGTACACTAGTACAAGGTAATATAACACCTGGTCCACTTAAAATATTTAGGGTCAATATTAAGGTCTGATAGGAGGGTTTGTTAACATTGAGAAAAGACGTAGAATTTCTGCGTATAAAAGCTCTTCAGAAGGCGAATTTCTTCGAAATAAAGCTTCTCGCAACACTTTTGGAGATATACAAAAACAGTAAAATTCGGGGTCGCGCTGTGTACCCCCTATGGGGTCTATATTTATGTCCTTTGGTAGGGCACACTAGTACCCCGCAATATAATACCTGGTCCAATTACAACACTAAAGGTTAATATTAAGGTCTGATAGGCGGCATTTTTCTTAACATTGAAAAATGCATTGTTTTATATATACAAAAACAGTAAAATTCGGGGTCACGCTGTGTACCCCCTATGGTGTCTATAATTATTTCCTTTGGTAGGGTACACTAGTAACCCGTAATATAATACCTGGCCCAATTACAACATTAAAGGTTAATATTAAGGTCTGATATGAAGCCTTTTGTTAACAATGAGAAAAGACTTAGAATTTCTCCGTATTAACGCTTTTCGGAAGGCGAATTTCCTCAAAATAAAGCTTCTCCCAACACTTTTTGAGATATACATACATACATAGAAAATTTATTTCTCTTGAAAAAAGACTTCGAGTTTCTCCGTATAAAGCTACTCAGAAGGCGAATTTCTGCGAAATAAGACTTTTCGCAACACTTTTGGAGATATACAAAAACAGTAAAATTCGGGGTCACGCTGTGTACCCCCTATGGGGTCTATAATTATATCCTTTGGTAGGGTACACGAGTACAAGGTAATATAACACCTGGTCCATTTACAACATTAAAGGTTAATATAAAGGTCTGATAGGAGGCATTTTTCTTAACATTGAAAAATACATTGTTTTAGATATACAAAAACAGTAAAATTCGGGGTCACGGTGTGTACCCCCTATGGGGTCTATAATTATTTCCTTTGGTAGGGTACACTAGTACCCCATAATATAATACCTGGTCCATTTACAACATTAAAGGTTAATATTAAGGTCTGATAGGAGGCATTTTTCTTAACATTGAAAAATGCATTGTTTTAAATATACATACATAGTAAAATGCGGGGTCACACTGTGTACCCCCTATGGGCTCTAAAATTATTTCCTTTGGTAGGGTACACTAGTACAAGGTAATACAACACCTGGTCCAATTACAACATTAAAGGTTAATATTAAGGTCTGATATGAAGCCATTTGTTAACAATGAGAAAAGACTTTATATTGATCCGTATTAACGCTTTTCGGAAGGCGAATTTCCTCAAAATAAAGCTTCTCGCAACACTTTTGGAGATATACATACATAAAAAATTTATTTCTCCTCCTGAAAACAGACTTAGAATTTCTGCCTATAAAAGCTCTTCAGAAGGCGAATTTCTTGGAAATAGAGCTTCTCGCAACACTATTTTAGCTATACAAAAAGAGTAAAATTCGGGGTCACGCTGTGTACCCCCTATGGGCTCTATAATTATTTCCTTTGGTAGGGTACACTAGTACCAGGTAATATAACACCTGGTCCACTTAAAATATTAAGGGTCAATATTAAGGTCTGATAGGAGGCTTTGTTAACATTAAGAAAAGACTTTGAATTTCTGCGCATAAAAGCTCTTCGGAAGGCGAATTTCTTCGAAATAAAGCTTCTCGCAACACTTTTGGAGATATACAAAAACAGTAAAATTCGGGGTCACGCTGTGTTCTCCCTATGGGCTCTATAATTATTTCCTTTGGTAGGGCACACTAGTACAAGGTAATATAACACCTGGTCCAATTACAACATTAAAGGTTAATATTATAGTATAATATGAAGCCTTTTGTTAACAATGAAAAATGCACTGTTTTAGATATACATACATAGTAAAGTGCGGGGTCACGCTGTGTACCCCCTATGGGCTCTATAATTATTTCCTTTGGTAGGGTACACTAGTACAAGGTAATACAACACCTGGTCCAACTAAAACATTAAAGGTTAATATTAAGGTCTGATAGGAGGCTTTGTTAATATTGAGAATGGACTTAAAATTTTTGCGTATAAGAGCTATTGAGGAGGCGAATTTCTGCGAAATAAAGCTTCTCGAAACACTTTTGGAGATATACAAAAAGAGTAAAATTCGGGGTCACGCTGTGTACCCCCTATGGGCTCTATAATTATTTCCTTTGGTAGGGTACACTAGTACCCCGTAATATAACACCTGGTCCAATTACAACATTAAAGGTTAATATTATAGTATAATATGAAGCCTTTTGTTAACAATGAGAAAAGACTTAGAATTTTTTCGTATTAACGCTTTTCGGAAGGCGAATTTCCTCAAAATAAACCTTCTCCCAACACTTTTTGAGGTATACATACATACATACATAGAAAATTTATTTCTCTCGTAAAAGCAACCCGGCTGCTGCGGTATCCGGAGCGCCTCTGCCGGCAATACACTCCGCTCCTCCGGTACGGGGACCAGCGTCGGAGCCTTCCCGTTGAAAGATTATGCGTATAAAAGATTTTCAGAAGGCGAATTTCTTCAAAATAAAGCTTCTCCCAACACTTTTTGAGATATACATACATAGAAAATTCATTTCTCCTCTTGAAAACAGACTTAGAATTTCTCCGTATAAAAGCTATTCAGAAGGCGAATTTCTGCGAAATAAAGCTTCTCGCAACACTATTTTAGATATACAAAAACAGTAAAATTCGGGGTCACACTGTGTACCCCCTATAGGGTCTATAATTATTTCCTTTAGTAGGGTACACTAGTGCAAGGTAATATAACACCTGGTCCAATTACAACATTAAAGGTTAATATTAAGGTCTGATAGGAGGCATTTTTCTTAACATTGAAAAATGCATTGTTTTAAATATACATACATAGTAAAATGCGGGGTCACACTGTGTACCCCCTATGGGCTCTATAATTATTTCCTTTGGTAGGGTACACTAGTACCCCGTAATATAATACCTGGTCCAATTACAAATTTAAAGGTCAATATTAAGGTCTGATAGGAGGCTTTGTTATTATTGAGAAAAGACTTAGAATTTTTTCGTATTAACGCTTTTCGGAAGGCGAAATTCCTCGAAATAAAGCTTCTCCCAACACTTTTTGAGGTATACATACATACATACACACATACATACATACATACATACATACATAGAAAATTTTTAAAATTTGTTTATTTTTTTTTCTATTGTTAATTTTACATTATATTATTCATTTAATGTCTTTTTCTATATTTTAGAAGGAACTATATATGAAAAATAATTTTTTTAAGTTCGGGAAAGTGAGATCAGAGCTTAAAAACAGGAAAAATCAATTAAAATTAATTTATTCATATTATTTACAATACTTTCGATAGTTTGGCCTGCCTAATATGTTCTCTGTATAAAAACAATCCTCTTTCTTCGTTAAAGAACGCGTAATGGAATAAAAAATAACATAAAATAGGCATGTACGGGTAAGTTTTTAAGACCACATAACTCGCTTTAATATTAAGCTATAAATCTCAAACTCGGTACCAAAATAGGGTACCATGCCCCTAACCCCTGTGCCTAAGGAAATATTTATAGCTTAATTAGGAGGGTCGCAATGGGCCCCCAAAGTACATCGTTAAACTGACCGCGAGATTGCTTTTGAAGCCATCAAGTAGCTCGCTGACCGTGTAATCGTGGTGGAACGGATAGCGTGATAGAAGCTGAGCGAGACGGTGCGGGTTCGAATCCCAGTGTGGACAATTTTTAAAATTTGTTTATTTTTTTTTCTATTGTTAATTTTACATTATATTATTCATTTAATGTCTTTTTCTATATTTTAGAAGGAACTATATATGAAAAATAATTTTTTTAAGTTCGGGAAAGTGAGATCAGAGCTTAAATACAGGAAAAATCAATTAAAATTAATTTATTCATATTATTTACAATACTTCCGATAGTTTGGCCTGCCTAATATGTTCTCTGTATAAAAACAATCCTCTTTCTTCGTTAAAGAACGCGTAATGGAATAAAATATAACATAAAATAGGCATGTACGGGTAAGTTTTTAAGACCACATAACTCGCTTTAATATTAAGCTATAAATCTCAAACTCGGTACCAAAATAGGGTACCATGCCCCCAACCCCTATGCCTAAGGAAATATTTATAGCTTAATTAGGAGGGTCGCAATGGGCCCCCAAAGTACATCGTTAAACTGACCGCGAGATTGCTTTTGAAGCCATCAAGTAGCTCGCTGACCGTGTAATCGTGGTGGAACGGATAGCGTGATAGAAGCTGAGCGAGACGGTGCGGGTTCGAATCCCAGTGTGGACAATTTTTAAAATTTGTTTATTTTTTTTTCTATTGTTAATTTTACATTATATTATTCATTTAATGTCTTTTTCTATATTTTAGAAGGAACTATATATGAAAAATAATTTTTTTAAGTTCGGGAAAGTGAGATCAGAGCTTAAATACAGGAAAAATCAATTAAAATTAATTTATTCATATTATTTACAATACTTCCGATAGTTTGGCCTGCCTAATATGTTCTCTGTATAAAAACAATCCTCTTTCTTCGTTAAAGAACGCGTAATGGAATAAAATATAACATAAAATAGGCATGTACGGGTAAGTTTTTAAGACCACATAACTCGCTTTAATATTAAGCTATAAATCTCAAACTCGGTACCAAAATAGGGTACCATGCCCCCAACCCCTGTGCCTAAGGAAATATTTATAGCTTAATTAGGAGGGTCGCAATGGGCCCCCAAAGTACATCGTTAAACTGACCGCGAGATTGCTTTTGAAGCCATCAAGTAGCTCGCTGACCGTGTAATCGTGGTGGAACGGATAGCGTGATAGAAGTTGAGCGAGACGGTGCGGGTTC
>CASBRV010000097.1:0-10000 GCA_949128135.1 Parasteatoda lunata
GCTGGTCACTTAAAAAATGTTCCCCTTAAGTTTTCATGAAGTGATCTTTTATGCTGATCAACTCAACTTGTTAAAAATCAGGTTTTAGATAATTTGTATCAGGCTTCATTGGTACCTTTAAAATTTTGTCGATATCATTCGCCATTTTGAAACGAATCACAAGCCCAGATTTTCTTGGAATTCTTATGTATTGAGATGATTTATTTGAAGTGTTCAAAGCTCTATTTTGGCAATTTGAATAAAGTGCGTCTTTTGTAAGCATAATAATTGTCTCAGTTGACTATTCCGTCATTTAGTTAACAATTTATATGCCAAAATAAGTATAAGTTGGCAAATAATTACAATTCATATACCATGCTTATAATTTTTTATATTTCTGATTTTCAAATTAAAAATTTCCAACTTATATTTAATAATGTGAATGTTATTTTAGAAGCTTTCAAATCTTTCCTCTAAAAATCGTTTAATTAAGTTACTTAATAGATGTTTGTTTCAGCGAAAGTTGGTATTTTTGTGTTATGTTTTCCTTTTTACGCTTCTTCTGTTCTCAGAGATTCAGTATTTCCAGTTGATTCTGCTCATCTTTGAACTTACTGTTCAAGAGACTACTCAATTTCGAGCTAACGTCGTTCAGCGAGTCTAAGAACATAGTTCACACTATTCTTGGAATTCCAAAATTTCAATTACAACCAAGAGTTTAATTTTGGTGTAGTTTGAAGCAGTTTTAAAAAATGGTAAATACAGTTTTTTTCGTAAAAAATACAGCTTATTGACCCAACGCAGTAATTTAAAATTCTTAATCAGTTGTGGGGGTGGGGTTGATTATAAAATTCAAACGATAGTTTCATTTTTCTAAAATTGTTCAAGTATGTATTTTTGCTTAAAATAATAAACAAGACAACACTTACTTATACACAATATAGTATAATAACATATGCACTTTCCACTACAGTATTTATAACCATATTCAAACATACACATAAAAAATCTTAGAGAAAACAATTTTAGAGATCAGAAAATTATTAATAACGAGTAATAACGAAATAAATTTTTTATTTCGTTATTTCGAAACACAGAGTATTGTGTTTTTAAAACTTTAAAAAATATTTTAAGTGAGAATTTCTTAAGTAATTTTAGTACAAAACAATATGAACATGAAAATGCTGAAACTAATAAAAATAGTATTAAAAAAATAAAAACAACACTTTGCCAAAACAAGATATTCATTATTTTTAATTTGAATGAAATATTAAAAATGGAAATGTTTAAAGCTAACAAAAGGTTATGATTAATAGTTTATAATAGACTAGATTTTTTCATCGATCTATTTAAAAATATGTTAAGACGTGCGATGAGATCAAAATTTTAAAAAAGAAATGAAACCACTAAAATCCAATCTATTCCTTAAAAAAATATTTTAAATAAAAAAGCGTTCAACACCTTATTAATCATAGAACATTCAGTGGTAGGAAAGGAGGTTTTTTTGTTAACGATCGTTTTCAAACTAAGGCAACTATTTAGTACTATTGGTATTGAGCGCAAGAGAAAAAGCTAAATTTATCTTAGATTTTCTATTTATAAAAATATTATTTTGGATCAAAGGATTTTTAACATGCACAACAAAAACTACTAATAACTACTAGTAAAACTACTAATAATTTATAGCTACTAATAATATGCTTTTTAAATTTAAAACACACTACTCAAATAACTTAAAGTAGAAAATATTATTTAACAAAAGAGTGTTCATATACAACTGAGAACATATTAGCTACGGTTAATTTAAAACAACCTGTTGCTGTCAATTCGAAGTTAAAGAAATCTCCTTGTGGCAGAAAATGTTTTTGCATCTTTTGTTAAACCTCGTACCAAAATCCAACATATTTTATAAGAAATTTTTAATACTGAGCTTTTTAAACAGCATTTCTAAGTGAATAATTTTCTGCAATTAAATGTTATATTTAAATTGTGCGTAATTATTGTTTTCCATATCAAATAAAAATGAAATTAAATATTAGTGATCCCACTTTTTCTCTAAGTCTCAAATATTTAATGTTTGCAAATGTTAATTGCACAGACGGATATGGTTTTAGATAAAATGTTCTGAGCTTTGAAAATAATTGTTTAATAAAAAAATCGTGCTAATTATTTCTTTTTAAAATCCATATTTCTCAATTAAAATCTTCCGGAAATGACATTTTAAATTCATTGCCTTTATCAAGTTACAGATTCCATTCGAGTTGCACACTCCAATTATTCAAAAAATCAAATACTCTTGCGTCATTGTTCACTAAGCTTTATAAAATATTTGAAACATCTCAATTCTGTATTTTACGAGATAAGGAATCCAAGCTAATATTTAAATAAAAATACATTTGAATTAAAAAAAACAGTTTACAAGCTTTTTTTAATAATTTCATTTTTATATTACGAAATTCATGCCTTGCAAAAACCTTAGTGTGTGATGAACAGGAATAGCTATCTAAATTGTAAAATTTTATACATAAATTAAGTAACGTCATTTTGACACAAAACTGCACACCTACGATAATTGTTAATACTTAAATTGTTTCTTAAAACAGTAAATTTTTAATAATTGTTAACTTCATCAAATGAGGTTGCACACAACATCATCATCCTATTCCTTACTCTTTTAAAACGAAAAAGAAAAAAAATCTAAATTTTCTTTGGAAGCTTAAAGCTGTCGAATTTACATCATTTCCCCCGATATTTATTATAAGAAATTACGTTTCAGTTTCTTCATAAAATGTTTTAATTAAAAAAACAAGAAAATAATATTGAAAACCTAAGATTTGTTTTCAATCTTTTCCGCGATTTCTTTGAATCATCTCTCGATTTGTTTTCCCATTTACACAAACGTTTTTCCGTTTTTTTCCATTCAGAGACGACTAATCATGTACTGTTTTTTTTAAAATGAATTCATAGTTTCAAAGTGCAATTTAAAATGACTGAAATTTCGATGATCCTCTGTTTAACGTAGAGAGTTAAGCCACCTGCAATTGGGTGAGACCAGTCAGAAACAAAATTATCCTCGTAGACACAATATAAAGAATTTGTAATATTAATCTTATTAGTTATGTATTTTTTCTTGCTTTTAAAATCAATCTTAACTACTAAAGTTATGCACAAAATTAATGTTAAATAACAAGGCAGTGTGTGTCTTTAGATTATACTTTGCAGTTGTATCCAGTTGTTTATACTATTATATGCTAACTAAACAGTTAAATGTTGAAGTTTTCTTGACAAAAAAAAGCATTAATATTAGAATAGTTTTGAGAAACGGTAAAAAAACAAAACTATACAGATAAATGATGTTTTAAGATCACGGCTTTGATTTGCATTGTAATGAACTCTCGAACCAGTAAACTGATTTCTCAAAAGACTTCTTAAAACCTTAATTTTATTTTATTTGTTCCTTTTTACATAAAGAAATCTAATCAATTTAGATTGCAAACATGCTTCCACTCTTTATAATATATAATACACACCGCAAAAACTTTTTTTTATACTTGTTGAAATTAAAAAGCTGCAATGGCGGAGTTTCACGCATGCATATATACATTCCGAGGACTGTGCACACATCCATGCATTCGGCTCAGAAAATTAGTAACTATATTTTTACATTTTAAGTTTTTAAACTCTTGCTTTGATCAGTAACCTATACTTAATAGTACATTTCAAGTAAATAGTTTTAGCACTTCAAAAAGAAACCAATAGGACAAAAAAAAAATTAAACAAAAATTCAAATCTAACGACCTTTTTTTTTTCTTTTTAAAAAAAATAATAAATCAGAATTTCAAACATAAATTCCTATTCTGATCAGCAGAATTTTTTTCTGAATAAGGAAATCGTTTAACGGTAACTCTAAGATATTGAAATTTTCTACTTTGTTTTCGATAAAATTCTTATATTTTGATAAGAAAAATAAGTATTTATTATGAATTAGAGGAATATCGATGCATGTCTAACAACTATTAAAACCGATTAACTTCAGAATTGTTACATGCCGTGACGCGAAAAAGCTCCTACTGAAAAAAAATTGCTTTTTTTAACTAAATGAATATTTTCTTCTGTTAGCTACTACTTGATTTTTGAACAGAACAAAATCATTTGCTTAATGTAAAACTCAGGATTTATGGATTCTATGACTTATTGAAATGTTCCTAACATCGGTTATACTACGCTAAACTTACACAACAATGCGAAAACAAGTTAACGAATTTAAATGGTGCAGTAAACTATGTATGAAACAGCAATAACGTGAAAAGCTAATAAAACAAAACAGAAAAATATAAAATTTCATGGTTGAGGAACCCCTGTTAGCTTATAAAACATAAATAATTATAAATAAAGTTTTTTTTTGGGGGGCGGACACCACCTCGGCAACTAATTGTAGTACAATGCTTACTTTGAAGAACCGGTGGATTTGATGAACATTTGAAAAATTATAATTTTTATGATAAGTGTTTGCCTTTTTAGTTATAATAATATTAATAGCGAAAGTTTAAACAGTCATATGAAACCTGTGTACTCTTATGGCGCCTAAATTTTGAAGAAAAAAAATGCAATTAACTACGGGAGATTTTAATCGTAGAAAATTTATATAATTATAAGAGAAAATCGCTTTAATTTAAATCAAAGAAACAATCATAAATATTGGAATAATTTATCTAATATCATTAATGGAACGATAAAATTAAATGCAATAGAGAACTTGTTCAATGACAATTTAAAATATTTGTATTCCAAAACAATGCGTTTGCCACACTAAAAACGTTCAGGCTGATAAAACGACGACCTTCATTTAATATAATTAACAATAAGCTTTTTGGAAAGCTATTGCTACATTTTAGAGGAGAACTTTTGGTTATAGTAAAGGATACACCAGTAGAAACTGCCAATAAGTTATAGAAAAATCTTTAAATCGATTAATTTTCAACATTGTAATAAATTTAAAATATTTGAATTATCTATTTTATTTCACAGCAGAATAATTTTCAACAGATTCTCTAACTACTTTTTAGGTTTTGAAGTCACAGTAAATATAAAAAAATTCTAAATAAATTAACCTAAATAATTTTATTTTCCTTTTTTCCCGAATGATTGATTATGAGTTAAATGAATTAACGGAAATATAAGTGTAATATCAATATAATACAAATATAATACTAATGAAATGAAAACATTAGCACAAAGTATTTAAAGTTTAAATTCATCGTTTGTAAAACATGCTCTTAGGTTCAAATCAAAACCAAGACTGGTTTTTTTTAATTACACTTATCACAATATGGAAATAAAATTTGAGATTATTTAGATAAGGTAATTGACGTTTTTTTCTCATTAAGACGTAGTAAAAATTGCAACCCTCATTATTCGTTATTTCTCCTGAGAAATTCAAAATGTTAAATACTAGTTCCTGTAGAAACTACTAGGTATAAAAATTAAATAAAAAAAATAATAAAAAATTCCACATACTATTTTCTAGCAAACATAAAAATGCCATTAACCTCCTTTTTCAATTAAAAATCCACAGAATTAACAGAGGTGATGGACAGGAAATAAGTTACAGTATAGTTATCTAGTATCACCGGGCTAACAAACAGAGGGTTTTTAGTTTTCCATCCTGTGTAGTCAAGTGTGAATTAGTTATTAAACCCCCCCATCAAGCGGAGTTTATATGGTGTTTGTTCCTGTGTCCTGAAATGTGTTAAAGATTTCAAAAGATTTGGTGTTGACACATTAATTAGTTGGTGCGTTGAATGTATAGTTTGAGAGCAAACAGCACGAAATCTGGGAGTAGTTATTGAGTTAACCACAAGCCTTATTAATTAGTCAATGCAACAAAATGAGACGGTATTAAAAACTAAGTATTGATCAAAAATTAAGGAAGGCAAGGTTACTTTCCTTCCTGCTCTCCTACTCCTACTCCTACATCTGAGTTCATAGCAATGGAGCTCTTTTTATTGCATAAATTTTTGCATTGGAAAATAACAAACTTGATTTCAACTCTGAATGAAGTTCGGATAGAGCTTTTATAATGAAATATTTGTTTAAGACTTGTTGATTTCATTTCGAAATAAATATTAAAATAATCAGGGCATTTTTGAAAAGAAAAAGGTTTACTTAACCCACCCTAAATATTTCAAAAATTCGAAAAAAAATTTATTGCATTTTTCGAATCTTTGTACCCTTCCTTATGTCTGTCTAAAACGATTTCTCGGTACCTAACTGCGTTTAGAAGTTATACCGGAAAATAGAGAGTCGTCGCTAAGCAGGTAGAAAGGCCCGTTCGGCCGGATTAGGAGGGGCAACATTCTTTTTGTGTCTCATCCATTCTGTTGACTGTATGTAGAAACTTATTTTAGGCATTTCATTTATCGACCATTATATATATGAAATTAAACGTTTTCCCCTACCATAAGTCAAAACTTTAAACTAATATTTTCTCAAAACGCTGTTTTTTGACCTAGCCTAACGTTTTTCTCATGATCTATACAACGAAATAAGCTGCTCTTTATTTTAAATTACGTAAAAATATATTCTTTAGAAAGTAGCATAGGATTTTTTTGATATTTTTATAGTTCGATTCTATATTAGTATTTTAATGAATATTTTTAATGAAAAACTTAACTTTTTTTTAAGTTGCCGCCATTTTGGTAATTTTGTGAATATCAAAAAACCGCTAAGCTACTTTTTAGATAGTGTCTTTATGTTTCAGAAAATCTAAACAAAATCGTTTTCCTATGTTTCAGGACTTCTAAATCCATGAGGCCAGTGAGGTGCTACTTTTTGATGACCAGCGACACACGGAGCTGCCACCAACTTATTTTTTATTATTTTGCAAAAGAAAAAATTTTAAAATAGTCTTAAATTGTAGCTAAATAACAAAAAAACAAGGAGTCTGTGCATTGTCTCTATTACTTAAATAAAAAAAAAAACAAAAAAAAAACGCTAATATTTTACCATCTCAGGGTGGGGTCCCCCCTTAAACTTATCCGGTTCGTGTATTAAGTTTACACATGTTATCATTCTCGCCGGAATTAATTTTTTACTGGGCGAATTCCGCATGCGGAGAAATAAAGGGAAAAAATACCCTACGAAGGGGAAAAAAAACGGGCTCAGACTTGGACAGAATTTGTAAAATATCATTTTAACTTTCAGATACATCCCAAGTCTATCGAAGTAACTGGATATTCGTTTAATATTGTAAGGTCAGTATGATTCCATGTTGGGATTGCGGAACACTTACAAAAATATATGAAATAAAAAATAAGAGTTTTTTTTTAGAGAGAGAAGGCTATCGTCTTTTGTATCTAATGACAAAATTAATAATAAGACTTTTATCATTGACCTTAGAAAAGGTGCTTTAGAAAAATTTAAATCCTAACAATTCAAGGGTCCATGCTTACAGCTAAATGCAAAATTTTAAAAAAAAAGAGGAAAAAAAGTTCAATTTTTTTAAGAAACGTTTTGTACGTCCAGGGAAACGCTTTAACAAATTCAAGCATTTAAGAATTTGAACTTAACGAATTAAGAATTAAAAATGTTTAAGACTTCTCAATAGTAATCTGCAATATAAAATTAAAACTATAATTTTCTGAAAATAATGCTAGGCAAATACATTTCAAAAATTAAATCACATCTTAAAAATATACCTAGTTCAGTCAAAAAACAATTTAAATGTTAACATTTCGGAAAAAAAGACTTTAAAAATAATTGGTTGCTCATCATGATCCTTCTTTTATTCCTATTTCTGTATTTCAGTAAAATACATTATAGAAACAAAATTCAGTTTCAAGCATAAATGTGTAATCATAAATAACTAATGCAGTTGTTTATGATTAATGGAGTCCTAATTATTACAAGTTTATTGTAATTCGTCATTGATTTTTCGTTTTCTTGAGCGCAGAAAATGTTGATTAGTTATTAATTACGTTATGACAATTTTTTTATACTTAAAAACATTGTCAGATAACTGCAAAAATCAGTAACTTCTGTTTAAGTGAAAAGTTCTTCACAATGAGAAGCATTACTTATTAACTATGAATTTTTTTTATCATTATTAAATATCATTTAAGAAAATCAACTTTTTATTATAGAAGTTTAATTACATATTGGAACCCTTCTTCGAAGAGAGGAATATTTCATTTTATTTTATTTAAATACATATTGAAAAAGTTTTCAAAATTGGTTAATATTTTCCCAGAAAACGTACCAGGCATGATTACGAGTCGAAATCGGCCCTAGACTCTTCCCCCACAAACGAACAAAAGGCATTGTAAGGAGCGTCTCAAAGGAACACCTGCTACTAAATGATGGTCAAGATGATCCACCTAACACGCTCAAAATGTTTCCCCCACAGAAGTAGAGAGGCTATAGGGTTATCTTTTTTAAGGGTATGTTCTGGCGCGTTTGATAATAAGCCATGAATATTTTAGCTTTCCCGTTATAGCCATGAAAAGAGGTTAATATAATATTTTGGCATGCTAGTAAATAGTGGAATAGAATTAGCATCGTAATTTGGCGATTTTAGTGAAAATAGTACTTGGTAGAATAATTGTAGATCATTTGCAACAATGTCAGCCACAAGTGCGGTCGCAAGGAAAAAAATTTTTTTTCTTAGTTTAAGAAAGCAAAGAGTATATTGCCTATTTAGTATATTTTATTAAAATAAAGCTTTGTTGACGAAATTATTCTGTCGACATTGGCGATTGTATACACCTTGGCTATTGCATTGGCATTTGCTGGACAAAAGCGCTTATGGTTTTTTTGTAGAAAATAATAAAGATTTATTTTTCAGTTTTAAATTATAATATAATTTTTTTTTTTAATTATAATATTAATATATATTATTTAATATATAATTATAGCATTTATAGCAATAGGAAAGAAAATTTAATTAATACAAAAAGTACTTTTTTGTTAAACGTTTGTTTTGTTTAATTAATACAAATGTTTAATTGTTGAAAAAAAAATTTCAAAGATTAAAATGAAAAGAATCAAGTTTAGTTCAGAATTTTAGGAATTAAAAAAAACATATCATATAACAACTTCCTATAAAATTGATAAGAAAATAAATTTCGTCATTTTAGAAAAAATTTACACCATCAGATATGGATATTTTTAAACATTCAAAAAGAAATTAATATTTTTTCTTGGATCTTCCTCCACTCAAAATTTTTTTATTTTATGTTTAGACTATATACATTTTAAGATGATTTTCTCATTGTTAACATGAAAGTGTGTGTTATGATCATAATTATAATTGGGTACTTGCAACTAACAACATGGTTGTGCATGTTATATTATGTGTTTGTATCTTTAAAGCTAGGGTTTAGTATCATGCTGAATCATTTTCCAGATTTTTAGGTGTGGATGTGGTTAGGCTGCAGTTGAAAACTGTAAATTTATACAATCCATGAAGCTATTAATAATACTTAGCTGTGGTATTATCAAAGCAAACTGAAAGCATATTTTTACAATGAGTAGTAACATTTGATATTGTTAATCTCGGAAAAAAATCTTTTTTCTCACATCTTGTGGAATATAAAAAAATGTGAATTTCTAACATCCACAGTGAATTTGTTTTTTCTTCAATTTATCAACTGGGCAAATTAAATTATTGGAATTAAACTGTAGATTTATGTTTAAATATATATATATATATATATATATATATATATATATATATATATATATATATATATATATATATATATATATATATATATATATATATAGATAGAAGTGCGAACATTATCATTAATTAACAAATTAGATATTCTAATGTAAACAAGACAAGATACAACTTCCCTTACTAAAAAGAGAAGAAGAAAAAAGTTTAAGCTGAGCTAGCTAGCTATATATATATATATATATATATATATATATATATATAGCTCAGCTTAAACTTTTTTCTTCTTCTCTTTTTAGTAAGGGAAGTTGTATCTTGTCTTGTATATATATATATATATATATA
>CASBRV010000097.1:12500-100062 GCA_949128135.1 Parasteatoda lunata
AAGTGGAAGCGGACTTTACAAACAGCTACGGGACGTAATAGAATATTGCAGGTAACGCATTTTGCTTATTCATGATCGGAAAAATAAATGGAGATGTATTGAAAATGAGAGGTAGTGTATATAATGAAACGGCAAAAATAAATCACTTTCTGATATTTCTGGGATAACTTTTTATATCAAATTAAATTTCTGCAATATAAAGTATTTCCAAACGAATGAAAATAAATACATTTAGAGTATACAGCAAAAGCCTAATGAAAATAATCGAACAACAGTTTACGTGGTTTCAGCCAGATCAAGTTACACGCTAACCTGTACTTCCTCGACACAGATGACTTCAAAATAATATTTTAAGAGGACCTAAAAGTTACATAAAGAGAGATCGGGGCTGTAAAAAGAAATGCTGCAGGACTTACGAGCATCTCCAGTTTTGTTTGCTGTATGATGCGCAATAATATTCTTGAAGAAGCACAATCTTCTACAGTCAGTCATGGTTATTGAGAAGACTGGCTAGGCTAACCCTTAAAATGCACCCGATTAACCAGTGATAATAGAATAATCAGATTCCTCGGAATGGACTGTACATATAAATCTTATTTAATGATAAATAACGGATAACAAATGATGTAAAAATGCACTTATCTTTATCCAGCTCCAATGCGATGTAAATGAATAGACCAATCCAAACAGAGGCGTGCAGGCAGTCATCCCATTCTTGTCTGCAAGACAAAATAAATACAACGAAAATCAATTAACAGAATTAAAAACACAAAAACTATTCTTTAAGGTTTAATTGGTTTTTTCATTTGGTTTATTTAAAATTACGGATTAAATAATACTTTACGTCCTGAACATAAATAACTAAACCACCGAAAAGTATTTCCTAAAATATTTTTGTAGTTATTATTAACTAATATTATCAATAATCTATTTAAAGAGTCATTTCACATCAGATTACTTTTGGTCCGACCCCTTTGATTTTAGTAAAACTTGGGAGATTCGGATTAAGTAAATAATTCCACCATATTTTGGAATTTTTTACTTGAAAACCATCCAATTTTATAAGATGGCAAACTTGCATAGATATAAGTGGTCATAACTTTGTTTTGAGATTTACCGGGTTCTAAAATTTTGCTGTGTCCGGGTACCCGGTGAGAAAATTGAATCTTCTACTGAACCGGTTCTGGGTACCCGTCAAAAGTTTTGAACTCCAATTCCGAGTACCCGACAAAAATTTTATTATTTACCTGGTCGATTTCTGGTACCTGGTAAAAGTTGGATCTATAACCCTTTCGATTCTAGTCTCGCATTTATGCAAAACAGTCTTGTGTCAATGAAGTGACTCGGATTCCAACTATGGCCGGTTGATTTTAATTCAGCACCCGGCTAGCACCGACTACAGTGTTGACGTAAAATACCTTCAGTAATAGACGATTCATGGTTCAGAGTCTCCTTGCCGTCAGGCTAATCGTGAGAGATTTTCTTGGTTTTTCCCCTCCGTGTAACGTAAATGCTGGTTAGTTCCATCGAAAAATTCTTCCGCGAAGGCAAATTTCTCCTAATTCTTGATCCGGGAGTTCCCTTGTCTTCTGGGTTAGTTCCAAAATTACAACTGACTTTAACATTGGTAGTCGTAGACCCAAAATTGGATCGGCTGTTCAACGCTGGTTATAAAATATAAAAACCGCATAATTTTCTATCAAACAAACAATTTATAAGACTGATATTTATTGACCAACAATTTACAATATTTCACAAGATACGATTATGCTTTTTCATTCAAGATAAGAGTTCTAAGGAAGTTCATTGTGCACTTATATAAAAAGAAAAAAAATTCTAACATTTTTAAACCTAATTTAAAAAGAAAGGTTACTAAAAAAATTTGAGATGACTGGATTATCAATCTAAATATGTGCTATGACAGAGACATTTGCTAATAGGAGACTTAATACTTAATTTTTCATCTAATTTCTTTAAATGTTCAACAGCATTTATTAACGTAGCTTCTGTAAAACGTAAGATATTTAATTATATTTTATTAAAAAATATTTTAATACTATGATTATTTATTAAATGAAAAACGTTTAATTTATCAGGGTTCAATTTTTAATTACACTGACTGCATCACTTAATTTAAGTGTCATGATATTTAACTTAATACAAACTCAAACTTTTCGATATTCGGTGAAAAATTTTATGCGATCCAATGTTGAACAGAAGATTCTTATGGCGGATTTGATAATCCCACTGTTATTTATAATGATTTTGAGCTCTGTAATTTGAATCCCCTAACTTGAATCCCCGTAGCTTGACCCTCCATAATTTGAATTTCAATTCTCGAAAAAATAAATTCCTAGATCAAGCATGGGAAAAGTTAACTTGATTAATAACTTCACTCGCTTTAAAAAAAAAAAAAAAAAAAAAAAAAAAAAAAAAACATACAAATGGGAAATAAAAGTAGACTAGTTTCAAGCGCTCAAAAATAAGCGCCCATTTTCAAGACTTACCATTCGTGAATCCGAAGAAATTAAACTGATTTGAAGTGATAGTGCATGGAAATTCGTTTTAACCTAATTCACCAAAGTGGTTTTTCTTGTTCTGTTTTTCATCGATTTCCTCTCTCTATAACTGTATCTTTTTTCCTTTTTTTTTTTTTCAGTTTTCGGATGGCAACTTTATGTTATATTTTTCAGACCAATTTTGTTTCATCTCATTCACGTCTGGCAAGTCTTAAAAATTGACTCCTATTAAGCACTTGAAACAAGTCGACTACAACTTTCAATTTGAATTTTTTATATATATATATATATATATATATATATATATATATATATATATATATATATATATATATATATATATATATATATATATATATATATATATATATATATATATATATATACAAATTCAAAATTCAAATTGAAAGTTGTAGTCGACTTGTTGCAAGTGTTTTATATATCAAGTGTTTGTTAATATATATATATATATATATATATATATATATATATATATATATATATTATTAATTCACCGACCAACAAAATTTCTAAACATTTTCTCTCTTTATCTTGAACTATTTTAAGGGCAGCTTTTCTGTTACGGAATTTTACTTTAAGATTTTTTATTCAATGCAGTTTTGAATTATTAAAATTATCATATTATATCAAAGCAGTAGCATATATTTGAATTTATTTTGAAAATACCCTAAATCTTTAATAGTTTCTTTTTATTTTTTCTCCTGCAGATTTCTAATTGTTTTGTTTTTTTTAACAATTATACCCAATAAAAAAGGTAGCTCATAAACAATTTTATTTTTTATGTCAAATCAATTTTGAATTCTTGAATTTAAGATTCAGTATAGAGTTTTTTTTTCCAGCAACATGGACCGTTACTGTCATAAATATACACACAAAAACCTTAAGATTTAGACAAAATGAAATTAATTTTGATAGTTAAACTAACGACGAATAACATGCTGGGTTTGGGTGATAATCGAAACAATGATGGCTCAATTGTGTGGAATCAAATTTTAGGGTAAAATACTTGCACTCCAGGACAAAGAATAAGTTGTCCTGGCGGAATCTGCAACTGAAGGCTTTGGCCAACCTAAGGCTGTCGTGCCAAATCAACACCTCCTAGAAAGAGTAGGCCTCAACACGGGTTACCATAAATATCCTTTAGTATTCCAAACGTAATGACATATTTCGTATTTTCAACCACTGCGCAGCTTAGTACCCCAAACGTAATGACATCTTTCTTATTTTTCATCAACTGCGCAGTTAACTTCGTCATATCGGACTACTAAATTTATCCGTGCTGAGGGCTTCCTTCTTCTAGGAGGTGTTGGCCAAATACGATGTTCAAAAGCACGAATAGACATGAATAGACTTTCAGAATAGCTTGATTTTCTTATGTTCAATTAATCAGTTCAGAGGTAAAAAAATATGAAGTTGTAATCAAGCAATCTTTTTCTTTTTTCTTAATCATTGATCTCGATTTTTTTGAAACTTTGAATTTTTCTTAACAAATAACTAGTAGATGGTAGAAATGAAGTTTTTGCCTCGTAAACAACTCTAGATGCATTCACTAAAGATGGAACGTACCATTTTTTTATACCAATTACAAAAAAAATACATATGGTACCAGATATACAATCTTAATTTAGATTTAAATAAATGGAGAAAGATTTATTAAGTAAAATTTGTATCGTTACTATTAATACTAAGTTTTTTTTTATTTATTTATAAAGCTCATATTAAATTTTATTTGCTTGAATTGCAAAAAAAAAAAAATTTCAGTCTTAAATTAAAACGACAGCAAATAAAATTTACAAACTATTTTATAAAAAAAGTGAACTGTTTTATATTACTTTTAATGTATTTTTAAGAATATCAATCTAAAACTCCTTAGAGTACAGTCGGCGAAAAAAAAGATATCACCCTGAATAACTTTCGCTCCGAATGATCGGATTTTGTGTCAACCTTAATGGTTTCTGCGGGTGACTTCAAATATGCCAATTAACTAGTGCTAACTATTAAGTTACGAAATCAGACACAAAAACGCACTTTCTCTGAATAAACATATATACTTTTTTTACATATTTGGATTCCTAACCCTCAAAATAGACAAAATTTTGAAAAAATATGATCAAAATTTAAGGCGCTTCGAAGTTTTATATTTTCGGCGTCGTCCCAAAAAGATGCCAAGAATTATCACCATAGCAGAATTAGAAATTTAATATAACCATAGTCTAGCCTCGTAATTGACAAGAGAGAAATACTACGTTTCTAAGCAACCAAGCTGAGATAATAAAAAAAAAAGAATGGCATAAAAACTGAAACTATTCTTCGTTTTTACGTTAGCTCTGGTCAGAAATGCTTTTTTTTTAAATAGCTCATAGAAAAATATCTTAAAGTCACTAGGCAACAGATTTGTTTTTAATTGATTACTGCCTAAAAAGTAAAGATTGCTTTCGTCTTAATCTCCTTTAAAAAATAAAATTTGAATTGATGTATAAATTATTTATAATTTTCCAAGATTTTTGTATTTGAACACATGAAATTTTTATAAGGTATCATTTGTATTGAAGTTGTTTTTAACTTCTTTAAATACGAAGATTTTATACTAAAACCAAATGTGCATTATTTCAGTTATATACAGGCTTGTAGGACAAATCTCGAAAAAGATCCCATTAAAATTGTAAAATATATATAGAAAAAATTATAATGCATATTCACAACGTTTAATATACACAGTCCAGTCACATTAATGTGTTGGCGTAATGCAAAAACGTAGCGATTTATCTGACGTCCAAAAGGACATGATTATTGAATTTCGGGACAAGTGTGGAAGCATTTCGGAAATGGCTAATTTTTTTGAACTGCTCTCGTGCAGCCGTGATGAAAGTATACCGTGCATGGCAAAATGGCACTATCCAAAATCAGTGGCGTTGCACATGCGGTGCACCACGGGATATAGATGACAGATGCGCTCGGGCGAATAGACGCGCAACTGTTGAGCAACTGACCGGCCAGGTGAACCAAGGGGCTCCCAAATGCGTATCCTCAGCAGCGGTTCAGAGAAGGTTGCTGCTCATGGACATCGGTAGCAGAAGACTGGTTAATACATCAATGCTGACTGCTGTTCATCAACAACAAACCAAAAAACATAGACAGTACCGCAACTGGACCTCCCCAGAGTGGCGACAGGCGGCTTTTTCCGATGAATAACTTTTTATACTCCATTGGACGCCACCTGTCCTTTATACGCAATGAAAAACTCCTTTATACCCCTTGAAATGTCTGAAATCAAACACCCTGCAACAATTGCCAGAAGGATCCAGGCTGGAAGAGGGAGCATTACGGTTTGGGGAATGCCTTCCTGGCCTTCACTGGGTGCACTCATCATTGTGGGAGGAGCGATGGATCAGCACAAGTACGCATCTGCCCTTGCGGACCATGTCCACCCCTACATGCGATTGATTTTTCCTTAGAATGATGGCATCTACCAGAGGGACAATGCGTGGTGTCATACAGCTCGCAGTGCATGTGCGTGGTACGAAGAGCATCAGGTTGAGTTTACCGTACTTCCCTGGCCAGCAAACTCACCGGATTTAAACCCAATCGAGAATCTGTGGGACCACCTCGATCGGGTTGTTCGCGCCATGTATCCTCAACCGCGCAATCTAGCGCAGCTGGCTATGACACTGGAGTCGGCATGGCTCAACATCCTAGTGAACACCTTTAGAAACCTAATTGACTATCTTCCTGCATGTCTCGCAGCGGTCCGCTCTGCCAAAAGGTTATTTTAGATTTTGACAGGTGGTCACATTAATGTGACTGGACTGTGTATATTCCTTATTTTATATATTTCTTTATGGCGACATTTTTTTTATTATAATTGAAGAAATTAATGAATGCTGTTTGACATTTTAAAAAGATTGAGAAATGTATGTTTAAGAATATTATATGAATAATTTTTTTTTAAATAATTGTTTCATTCTTCCAACAAATATGTGAGTTACGTGTCTTACTTTAGATAAAGATAATTTGCAAATAGCATCCTGATGTTTTTATACATTCTGAAACGGATTTTCGTAAATTCATCTTTAAATGTCACTCAACATGTTCAACAGTTACGATTACCAAATATTGTTTCGATAATTTCTTAGCTTTATTCCTTTTATTACGAACTTATTTCACGCTTCTTACCATCATTACATGCATATATCTCATACAATAGTCTCTTTTTGAATAAGAATTCGTAAGATCCTTTAGAAATTATAATAGTGGCAGCAAAACTAGATAATACTACTAATTTAACGAATATAAATGCATTTCATGACGGTTTTATTCACCACAGTGTGAAATAGTTTCAATATACAACTTAAAATATCTCGTAAAAAATCTCTCGTTTTGAAATTTTAATTTTAAAATTAAAAATAACTTCTATTTTGATAAAGGTGCCATGTTTTTTTTTTTTTTTTTTTTTTTCTTTATTTTTTTTATTTTTTTAAATATTTTAAGGACCGCGTGAATCCTGTTGAAACAATAAATTACAGATGTTTGTTACTTCCTTCCAGTATAAGGTCCTGATCAAAATAATAATCAAGAAAGATCCATTATGCTTGATATATATAAAACAGAAATGTGAAGTAGCAACGAGAAAACATAAATAAAAGGGGCAAATAAAACTGGAAAAACCGTGTTGCCCCAAAAGTGAAATAGAAAATAAAAAATTAAAGAAAAACTAGAAAAACCGCAATCGCAGAGAAAGGCAAATCATAGCAAAATACATTTCCACACTCTACTCAGAGATTGTGTGAGAACTAATATTGGTTAACAAGAGAATCAGCATTCATATGAACAAAACGAGATTCCCGGGTATCAAGATGAGGTGATGTGTCAGAGGTGGCTGGAATTATGGCATTATCGAGATTAAATTTATCCCCAAGATGTGTTGCACTAGATTTATCGTATTCTTGAAAAGGGATTTCTATACCGTGTTCCTTTAGTCTAAATGAGTCCTCCAGTCTTCTGAGATCGCTAAACATTTAATTCAAATGTTGTAATGTCAACTAAACATTTGCTTGCTACATGTCGACTTTTATTTGCATTTTCATATTTTTGAAGATAATAAAATTTTTATATTCCCATTTTAGTTTCATTGTATTATTCATTTAATGACAAAGTTTATTAAATTATATCATTTAGTGTGATATTAAAATTAGTTTTATATAAGATAATGGTTATGGATCTTAGATTGAAAAAAACATCGTAATATATAATTTATCAAACTGTGTAAAAAATTCAAGGCAACAATTTTTTTTTATTAAATTATTTTTATTTTATTTTATTTATATTTATTTGACTTTATTTTTTTATTTATTCATAAATTTTTTGACTGCTGCTCTGAAAATTTTTTTTAGGTTGTTAAACAATTCCGTTTTCAAATGAAATTTCAAAAGTCGAATGCAATTAAATGACTCCTCTCCTTTGGAATCAAAGTTAAATAGTTAGAAGTGAATTATTTCAAACAAGTTAACTTCTCCATAAAATTCAAATTTTTTGGGAAATATATTTTTTATGTAACGATCCAAAATCTATTCTAGATATGTTTTAGTGTATACTTTTAAAGACATATTTCGATAGAATTTTTATATTTCCATTCATTTTATTTTTTTTCCTTAAATAACTCAAGCTATATGAGTAAATGTATGAATTTTAAATATGATGGTAAACGGGGCTTTTCACTATTTTCCCTCATTTTTCTGCAGCTCTCACCAAAATTAGAGAATAAGTTTAATTTCTAATAATTTTAATAAGTTTAAATGTTTCCAACTGTTCCAAGCAATTAAATGTTACGTCCAAACAGATTTCAATTCTGGGGTTAATTAAATCATTGTCACGATTCAATTGAGCATAAAAGAAACATTTACACTTTTTTTTTACGGCAAAGTAAAAGAACAATTTATATTTATAACTTCTAAAAAATGCATAATAAAACTATTAGCTAAACATATTAGATGTATCTATAAAAAAATTTGTTAATCAAAAATCTCTTAATATCTTATTTTAACATTAAGGAAATTATAAAGTTAGAAAATAAACTATTTTTTAAGATGATTCTAAAAATAGCACAGTTTTGGAATCTTTTTACAATTTTCAATTTTTCCTGTTTAACAAAACAAGGTTTATCGAAGCAAAAGAAAAAAAACTAGTATGCTTAGTAATTAGTCAGCTGTTCTGCATCCTATAATTTTGATCAGCAGATTATTTTTAATTCCTTTATAAGATCTCAGCTAGATAGCAATAATTTTAAGTTTTCTTTTTATTAAAACTTGACAATAATTTCAAAAGGAATTTTACTTTAAAGGAAAAAACTAAATTCCCAAAACAATTTATTAGCATATTAATGAGAAAATAATATACGTGGTAGCGTTAAAAATAAGACTTTGAGAAATGTTAAAATTTAATTAAATAGCTCGTAAAATAATTCTGCGAAACACGTGCAAACAGATAATTAACAAATTTGTTTTAAGATTAAGACGATATAAAAGATGCTTAGAAATTTTAAGATGCTTAAAAATGTTGACTAAGCATTCGTAGTTATAATTATTAAATATATATTGAAGAAATTGATAAACGTATTGTTCCAAATCAATGCATACTTTTGTATATTATTGAAATTGTATTAATTATTGAAAGAACAAGCTTAAAATAAAATTTAAAAAAAAAATGATGTAGGATCACATTCTATCAGAATCATGCTTTCATAAAACTAAGCATTCGTTGAATAAAATGTTTTTATTCAATAAAATGATGTATTCTCTTTATTAAATTACGAATAAAGAGTTTAGACGACTTAAAAAGAAACATCGTATTTTATAATTTGAAAAAAAGGCATTAGCAATCGGTTATTAGCAAAAAAAAATATGAAATTTTAACCTCTACGTTTAAGTGAAGTTCCTCTTGTAAGTTAACCACATTTAAATATTAATCGCCCCATTTAAATATTTCTTCACTGTTGCCTATAATTATTTTTTTAAAAATAATTTTAATTTTCCCTGCTTTTACTCCATAAAAACTGTTGAAACTTTAAATTTTTAGCAACAGAAAAATACATAGATTAATATGATATAAAAAAAAAAAAATTGTACCTCATAATTCAAAATTTTTTCATCCCTACTTAAATTAAAAAATTATAAAAAATTATTTTTTAATGAAATTTTATTTGGGTAAATGAGCTTTATGAGTGGGTGAAATTTTTTTAATTGTTTAATTAACATTAAGAAGCTCTTAATGTTAATTGCTTAATTAACATTAAGAGCTCCGAGATTTGGATCGCTCTCCTGACCAAACTATGGGGACCATATTTCCCAGATTGCTGTACCCCCTATATTTTGAAGGTTAAGAATCCAAATATGTAAAAAAAATATGTTTACTCAGAGAAAGTATGTTTTTGTGTCCTATTTCGTAAATTAATTAATAATTTTCAGTAAATAATTATTTGTGATCACCTACAAGAACCATTAAGTTTGACAACTTAGTACGTGAAAATCCGATCATTGGGAATGAAAGTTATTCAGGATAACATCTTTTTTTTTTGCCAACTGTACATATGTCACCAACAAATTTATGTATATTAATTTTTGCTTTAAAATTAAGTGATTGAAATACTAGACATTTTTATTTTATTTATTTAATATTTAATTTGCTGTAAATAAAATCTATTTACTTCAGCTCATAAGAAAAATACTTAATTCAATAATTCTTTTTAAATGTTTTGTTATGATGTATAACATTTAACCTATAATTTCAAAAACAACAAATGAATAAAACTTAAATAATAAAGTACATAAAACTGACGGTAGTGAAAAACTACATGTTTATCAAGAAAAAAACACCTACAAACGCAGATTTCAGTTTTCCAATGCGATGAAGAAAAAAATTTACCAGGAACAATTAGTCGATATTCAACTAAATATTTTAAATGAAAAAATATATATTTTTTCATCTCTTCGATGTTTGGGTTACTATATGATTTTGAGTAATTAAAAATTACTAAATCAATTTAATCTCGAAATTTTTTAGTTCGTTTTTATTATTATAAAGATTAAACTTTTTAAGTAATGTTAAAAAATTTTGGATTCTGCATTAACGTTTTTACATAGGTAACCTAAAATATGCTTTCTTTAAACTTACAAACACACAAATAAATTATATCCCAATAAGGGTATTTTATGTGATTAAAATATTAAACTAGTTTTTAAATCAAACTAATTGATAAAACGCAGTTTTGTATTCCGTTCATAACATTAAAATATTTTTGTTGTTGAATCAACTAACTTTTTTAAGCGATACGAAGTAGCTGATTTCTATAGACTTAAATTAAAATATTATTTTCTTATTAAAAAATAATATTTATCTATTTAGCGCAATTATTTAAAAAAAAAATAGATGTGTAACAAATTAAACATTTCCTTCTTAACACAAGGGTACCCTTTTTTACCAAAAAAAAAAGAATTATTTCATTAATATTGATAAAAATAGTTTGATAAAAATATTAGCGTAAACTGAATAATATTTATGGACAAAATCCCCAATATCGAAAAAAAATTGAGAAATAAATTTAAAAGTATGTTGTTGTTTTTTTTTTTTTTTTTTTTTTTTTTTTTTGGATAGAAGCTTGTTAAATTTTAGATATTTCGAATTACAAAATCGCATACTTTGTCTATAATGTATAATTTACTCTTAGATTTTCAATCCTATTTAAAATACATAAAAAATATTAATTTTTAGCATTAAATTAAATTAAATAAGTAAATAGAAGCTGCAATTGTTTGCCTTTCTTTTGATCTGTTCTATTTCTTTATTAGTTTTGAAGTCAAGTAAGCATAAGTAAACAGAACAGAAACTAACTACAGAAGTAGACAAACTTTCTTCTGTCTCAACAATTCCCGCCAGATTACATTACATTATTGAGACAGATTCTTTAATTTCTTTATCGTTTACTAAAGTAGAGAACTCGAAAGCCCAAAATATTAGTCTATATTTCGGCTTAAATTTCAAATGTTTAAACAGTTAAGTACAAAAAATATGTTGGTATTACGATGCAAAAAATTTAAATAGCGTTTCTGAACATAGACAATTAAACACTTCTTAAATTTGAGAGATATAAAATAACACTTATGAAAATAAATAACACTTATGAAAAAATTAGTTCAGATAGCAAAATGACACTTACTTCCAGTACGGGAACATTGTATCAAGAGACGTTCTTAAAGTAAAACGATTTGATCAAATCAACAAGTTTTTCGGAAAAGAAAACTGATCTCGTCAAAAAGAAATTCAAGCCTTCTCGAAATTGAGATACAAACCATGATAATTATTTCTTTGAAATAGAAAGAAGAAAAGTCTACCAGGGGACTACAAATGAATATAATACAAACAATATGTCACTTAAAACTTGCATTTGAAAGAGTTACCACTCAATAAAAATGAAAACACCGTCTTACTAGTTAATTTATCTCCAAATTGGACTTCACATACTAAAGGATATAAATTTCGTTTTTAAATCATCGCCAAATTCATTTTACTGTTAAACCTTTGTATCATCAAATTAAAAGGTTTCTTGATTCATTTGTACCTTTGGAATTTTATAAAATAATTACCAAAAGATCATTTTCTATGCGTCAGATAGGAAACAACATCGATTCAGCAAATAAGAGAAGGAAAAAAAAAACGTTTTAAATTAGTTACTTCAAATTCGAGTACTACAATAAAAACTATATTCCAAAATAAAGACAGCAATTTTCGTCAAATATACTATATGTTAGAGATTGCAATATGTTATTATAGCTAATACCACGTGACTGCACTTAATTTTAGTTGTTTTACTTTAGTTTTCACTGATGGCAACTTTCTATGTTTCATGAAAAAATAAGTATATCGTATTTAAAATTCTTGTAAATAAAAGTCATTTGTAAAGTTAAACATCTGAATATTTATTTTGAACAAACAGTAAAATAATCTTATGGTCTTATGTGACACTATACATGGACACATAAAAAAGAGAATTTAACATGAATAAAATTTAAACTTTAAAATTAGTTTTTTTTTAGGTGGAAGTAGAGAGAAAGAAGAAAACGATTCTGTCTTGGTCTCAATTAAAACGATAAATGCAGGGCTTAATATTCTGATATACGGGAGAGGAGGATCTTTGGTATTAGCCGTTATTATAAATGAAATTACTTTCTCCTTTTAATCAACTTTAAGAAAATTAAATACTTTTCCAATTATATTGCTTTCTTTTTTATTATTGTCTAAGTTTACGTAATAAAGTGGTTGAAATTTCGCTTGAGGATAAAAATGGAGATAAATTGCAAACATACAATTAAACAAAATTAAATAAATAAATAAAAAAAATTAATAAAATAAAATAAACGATAGTTTCTTGTTGTAGCCAAGGTCAGAGCACCATTTGAAATTTGAGAATTCTTGCCAAGCGAAAAGTGGTCGAATATATAGAGGGTATCTGCTACATTTTAGATTTTTAAATCCATGACTTTCCATGAATAAATTCAAAAAATTTCATGACTTACCAAAGTGATTATTTTCTCCACAAAAACACAACAATAAATTTAAAAAAACATTATAATAACATTATAACTGAAACTGTTATACTCTGTATCTTCATATTGATTGTAAACTTAAAAAACCGAATAAAGAAAGAGATGAAGCAATAAAATAACTGAAAAAAAAATACAAAAGCAAATAACTAAATAATGCCAGTTAGATGTAGTTATTTACGGCTGTTTTACTTCCTCTTTAAAGTAAGTGTAATATACAAAGCCTAAACTAGAACTTTATTTTCATAAAATAAAAAATAAATATATAAATAAAAAAATTCTAAAATCACAGCAGTTTGAAAGATAATTCGTTCAAGAAATAATGCTCTTTCTTTAATTTTTTGAAAGAACACCATAATTTTTAAAGATAAACAGGATAAAAACACTTTATATTTTAATAGAATGACTATGAGTTGGATTTTGCTACAAATTTAGATTTGGAACATCGGAACTCTTGTGAAATTGGGAGAGGGGTAAACTTAATTTTAAAAATTAAATTTTTCGGCGGCCTAAGCCCATGACCTTCCATGATTTTTTAAAACAAAATATTTAAAATCATGACATTTTATGACAAATATTGTTCAATACTGAAATTCATAACTTTCCATGATTTTTCATGATTTTCCAGGTGCGCATATATATTTTTTGGTAATAAATTCTGTACAGTAATAAAATTAAGGGGACATTTGCTTGTAGTTTGGATTTTTTAACGCATACACATTTGTCAATTTTGTTACAAAACTCCAGTTAAAATTCTAGCTAATAGGTATGATGTCAATATTTCGACTGACGATAAATGCTGCTTTTAGCGATTAGAAAAATGATCGAAACGATCATTTAGCAAAAAATTTCAGTTAAAGTTTGAGTCTCTAGCTCGTCAGGGAAAGGTCGAAATTTTCAAGATTCCAGCCTTAAACAAACGAAAGCGATTTATTAAAAACGTAGTAGACAGTGCTTAGAGATAAATGCTTGTCTATTTAGCGCATACTATTTTTAAGGTATCCCGACTATAAATTCATACAAACGATTAAAATCTGAATAGAATTACTGACAAGCATTTCTGGTTAGCATAAGCATAAGATAAATTTTTTTAAAGGACATATCGCATAAGGGCATATTTTTAAAGGTTCACTTCCTTAATTTCAAATTTAGTTTCAAAACCAATTCAATATAGTTACATATGAAAAAAAAATTTATAAAAAAATTATCCGAGTTTTAATCTTTACTTTAATTCTCATTAGCAATTCTAATTAAATAAATAAGTAAGTAAACAATTTAAATGTTTTGAAAAATACAAATGCAAATGCTAGAGATAAAATTTTTAAAAAAAAATTCAGAAATATTTTCCATACACTGAAGTGTATGAAATATATTGATATATATTTTTTTTAAGAAAAACAGTTCAACGGCGAAATAGGGTAGATACGAGGCAGTTTAAATAATACGTAAGCACCTAGCAGAGGAAGGGGGTTTGTGATTTGCTTATTTTCCCTGATAGGGGGTAAGGATACGAGCAATGCTCACGTTTAATATTTTTTATTTTCAAAATTTTCTTAAAAGTATAAAAAAAAATTTACTCGTGGAAAAATTTCAACTTTTACTCTAGAGTTAAATAAATACAAAATATTATTATTAAAATATAAAGTGTTTTGAACACAAAAGGAAAGATGCAGTTACCTACAATAACACTCAAATAATTACACAGTGCATTTAGCGTTTACAAAATTCAAAATAGTGAAATATTAAGGTGCATTATACTTAATTTTATATAGGTACATTGTATTAATAAAATTAAGCGAGAGTATACTATTAAATTAAAAAAGTTAAGGTACTAAACCAAAAATTATTTCATACTGAAATCTTGTACTTTATTAAAAAAGTGGTAAAATTAAATTGATTACTCGAATTAGCCAATAATGTATTTTTATATTCCTGCATTTGAAATAATTAAGTTTTTTGCTCACAGCTTTTAAGATTTGAGTTAGTTTTTTCTTTAAAGAAAAAAGGTTAGGTTTCAGAATAGTTTGTTCGAAAGAGGGAAATATGTTATTTCTTTGCTATTTTTTGTTTTTGATTTTTATTTCTTAAGAAGTAAAAAATTATTAAAGATTAGCTGCGTACAGCAAAATTTCATAGCTCAAAACCTCATAACTAAAAAACTTATTTTTTAAACAGATTACTGATTTTTTAAGAAGCCGTAACTTTTATTACTGAACCACAAGACTGTAGTCTTGAATAGGAAGAGATATTTACAGATGAATCATAATAGTTATCACTTTTGCTTAAACATTGGGTGAAGATCTTTGATTATTTTTGCTTTCATCATAAACCATAATGGATTGTTGGTCCATGAGAGTCAAACTTCTCTTGATGGTTAATCATCATTCATCATAGTATTAAATTAGCATTTTCAGTCATGCAATGATAGAACTTTGTTAGCATGTTGGACCATCATAAATCGCACTGAAACCAGCATAAACCATTAAAAAATTTTGATTGGACCATAGAGAATTTTGACTTTGGTATGCTTTTGTAATATTCGAAGCTTTTTCCGAAAGAAAAATATTTAGTTTAACAACTCAAGAAGAAATGTCGAACAAGCCAGCATATCATGCAAACAATATTATCATGTAAACAAGAAGCAAGGTTAAACAATTTTAGAAAGTACGTCTGACTTAATAAACAAAAAGTTTAGTTGGATTGAATAAATATGTTTATGATTAAAGAGCCAGAGCTTATTTATTTTACTGCTCACATCGATTTTTTATCACATATTTAATGTAAGGAATTCATACGGTGACAGAAACTACATCTGATTAAAAAACACACCAGAAAACTAATAAAATAAAAGACTCTTAGGGGAATTTGGGATCGTGGGTCACGCATTAACCTGAGCATAAACTTCCAACAGACCAAGGAAAAGAATTTGTATATCCTGAGTAGCATTACACTAATAACGTGTTTTAAGGCAGTAACTTTTCTGAATTTGAAAAATTTTTAATTTTATTTTCTTAATTTTATACATTTTAAATAAACATGCTTTGTAATTGTAGGTTCGAGACACCTAATTCCATGTTATCACGTACTTAAAAAATTTGTCCCTAAAGCATAAAATATATCTTAACGTTTAAATGAACAAAATTCATAACAAGTCGTGGAAAGAAAAAAAATGATAGTAATAAAACTAATTCGATGAAAAACAAAAAGTTTTAGATTACTTAAATAACTCGAACTTAAAGTAATATTTATAACCGTCATTCAGCAGCCGATCCAATTTTGGGTTTACGACTACTAATGTTGAACTCCGTAGCCTTGTAATTTTGAACCAATCCAGAAGACAAGGAAACTCCTGGATCAGACCAGAAAAAAGACCACTATAACAATTAATAAATCTATACAAAGAATGCTTACCCAAACTGCTCAGTTAACTAATCCAATAGCTGTAGATAAGACGCAGAGTTTCGTGAGATTTATCAGGCTCCTTAATTCGTTTCATCGCGCACCTTTGCAAGTTCCCGTCTGACGCCATATACAGTTCCGTCAGGCCACACAGCGAGTTCCAGCAAAGGACTGTTAATTCCTATAAAAAACAATACTTATTTACAAATGAAACATAAGATATCAGTGATTATTCAGTGTGTGATTAAGCCAAACACAAAATACATGAGGGAAAATACAACTCATTTGAAGGGAACAGCTTTTTTTCAATTAAAATTATACACATAAATACGTAAGAAAATGACCACAACAATGATGGCCCGATAATGTGGAATCAGATTTTAGATCGATGGGGATAAAAGACTTGTACTCTAGGTCAAAGAATAAATTGCCCTTGTGGAATCTTCAACTGAAGGCTTTGGCTCACCCTAGGCTGTCATACCAAATTAGGTGTAAAAACACAAATAAGCATTTTCTGCTTTCCAGTCAACTAGAAGCTGATGAAGAAAAAACAAAATATCTTGCAATAAAAGAAATAAAAAAACGTTTATAAAGTTTAACGTAACGTTAAAATAACTTTAAATCAGTTTACTAAAGTAAGAATTATAAATGAAAAAGTTCTACAACCCCTGGGAAAAATCAACCCATAAAACAGAGCAAATTAGCATCCCTAAAACATTAACCCAAAAACCAAAATTTCTATAAATAATTACAAGAATATATGGTTAAAGATAAAACATGAAAATAAAAATATTTTTTATAAGAAGTTTTTTTTTTTTTTTGACGAAAATTTTAGAAGTTTTATTATTTTATTTATAGTAGATATGTTAAGATAAGGAAAGTTTATATGAAACAAAATTGGAGTTTTAATGAGTTACATACTTCAATTTCGAAATTCCATAATAAGGGAAAGAACTAAGCTCCAAAAATGAAGAATCAAATATTCTTAGTTCAATAAGTTTCAAAAACATCAAAAATTATGACGAATGACAAATATTAAACTGTTAAAGCTACATCGGAAAAAACTGTGAATTCACTTAAAAACTCAAAGTATGATTAGTTCTAGAAATACCTTAATAAAATTTCTGTATTAATTTTCAACATAAAATATATTTATTCTTTACAATTATTAGAAAAAAATTGTAAAAAAATAAATAGTTTGAATAAACAAAAACTAAAATATTCGAGATACATATCGAGATACGAGATACATCACTTCTTCCGCGCGGAGGGCCGCGCGGAAGAAGTGAAACTTCGTAATGTGGAAATGAAAATAGGAAGAGGTAGAAATCGATTTTTAGTGAAATCATATTGTTTCTTTAAGAACAACTTTATTAACATTGCTTACAACCACCTATATACATAACTTTATTTTAAAATGAAGCGCAGAATTGCATTACAATAAACTTCGTAATGCGGAAATGAAAATAGGAAGAGGTAGAAATCGATTTTTAGTGAAATCATATTGTTTCTTTAAGAACAACTTTATTAACATTGCTTACAACCACCTATATACATAACTTTATTTTAAAATGAAGCGCAGAATTGCATTACAATAAACTTCGTAATGCGGAAATGAAAATAGGAAGAGGTAGAAATCGATTTTTAGTGAAATCATATTGTTTCTTTAAGAACAACTTTATTAACATTGCTTACAACCACCTATATACATAACTTTATTTTAAAATGAAGCGCAGAATTGCATTACAATAAATTTCGTAATGCGGAAATGAAAATAGGAAGAGGTAGAAATCGATTTTTAGTGAAATCATATTGTTTCTTTAAGAACAACTTTATTAACATTGCTTACAACTACCTATTTACATAACTTTATTTTAAAATGTAGCGCAGAATTACATTACAATAATAATAATAAAAAAATAATAACAAATTATCTTAGTTTTAAACTCTAGAATTAAAAGCGTAATAATAGCGGTACAGAAAAATAACATTAAGTTAGGGATGCAAAAATATTTAAAGAAAAACAATACTTTAATGACTTTTATTAATTTTATGCTAGTGAGAACCAAAAGAATATGGAAATGAATGAGGGAAAACTGGATCATAACAAGTGATTTTCCGGCCAATAAAAAAGTAGCGTTAAACGTTTAACGCAACCTTGTTGGAAGTCGCATTAGAAGTTTCACTTCAAAAATTGTTTTACAATGATTTTACGTTAAATAACTAGATGATAGAGAGATTAAAGAGAGACCCTTTTAAATTTTCATGAAAGTAGCATTTTCTTCAATCAGCGTTTCCAAAATGCGAACTTTTGAATGACCAAGTTATAGCTGTAACGTTATATTCTCAACGGGCGATTTAGTTAAGCGACAATAATTTCTCCCAAATATTTTTCTGAAACTTCGGTACATTTTCAATATCAAGGTAAAATTGAGTTGAAATAGACACCGACATGCAATAGAAAGAATGAAATTTTTATGAGAAGAAATGAAATTTTTATGAATATTGCATTTTTATATGAGAGGCAAAACTAAATTATAAATTGCAAAATATTTTTATCAGTTTTCTGAAATTCTGCTTTACTTTTGTAAGCATTAGCAGTGGATAGGAAATAGTTGTAAAGCCGCTATTATCGAAATCCCATTGTGAAGCACTTACGTTTTTTCATTGTATGGCAGGATAGGCCTGCAAACATTTTGGAAATTTACCTGACCCTACTAACTCTATTAAATGCAATAATAAGACATTTATCTAGAGACGGTTTATAAAATATGTTATTTTTTACCTAAAATCAATCTTAATGTCGAGTCAATTGATTTAGAGAAAAAGCTTTCATATACAGGGTGTTCTGTAAGGACCACCCTTAACATTTTTTTTTCTAGACTCTGTTAAAAATGAATACAGAAAAGTACACACCATTCAGGAATGATACAGGAAATAAGATAAGGTATCAGCAGAAATGGCATTTTGTCTCATTAAAATTATAGCTTTATCTCAACAGCGATTCTGGAATAATTTACGCAGTCGTTACACAGCGTTTTATAATTGGTAGATAAAATAAACCATTTGTTTTTAAATATATCAATATCAATCAATTCAATATTCAACGGAAGACTGTAGAATTTTAAGGGATCAAAATAAATTTAGAGTCAAAAATTGACATTAACTAAATATAAAATAACACTTTTCTAAAATAATGTCAGAAGAGTGTTAAAAAATTAAACAAAAATATATTTTAATCTTTTAAATAAATGAATATTATCTCAACTGATATTTAATACTTTTATCACAAATTATATTTTAAAAATAGAACATTTTGAATATAAAAATTCACCATCAATATTTAAAATGGGAGATACCCGAAATTTTAAAAGGGAAAACAAGTTTACTTAAGATGCATATATAATCATTGACTGTCTTCAAATTCTGCTAATAGAAAATTGCAAATTATAATTATAATTTTTATAAATGCG
Source organism: Parasteatoda lunata (assembly GCA_949128135.1). Classification (NCBI taxonomy): domain Eukaryota; kingdom Metazoa; phylum Arthropoda; class Arachnida; order Araneae; family Theridiidae; genus Parasteatoda; species Parasteatoda lunata. The sequence goes on from CASBRV010000097.1 coordinate 32,505, forward strand.
GAATTGATATATTTTTTATTCAAATTTTTTTTGGAAATTTTAAGAATTGAGGTATAAAGGAATTAAATTTATGTAAATATTTCAAGAAATTAAAGTAAGTGAGCCATTTTATTTTAAGTAATTAAAATAATAATAATGTAATTGTAAATTTCGCAATATTGTAATTTTATTACAATATTATCAAATTCATAAAAATATATGATATTCCAATTTTCGACACAGATTTCGATAATACTTGTGTAATAATAGTAAAAAATAATAATAGGTTTAGAAAAATGATCCAAAAATGTTTTAAAATCTTATTTTTTAATTATCTGAATCCATGAATAATGAATAAAAATGATACAAATATATTTTGAATTATAAGTAGCCAAAATTTTTGTTTTTTCAATCATTGACAGCTCAATTATTAAAGTTAAATTCCGTGAATATGAATCGTGATGTGCGACTTTTAAATTGCGGGTATGAAAAACGAAATGTTTGATATTAAATTCGCGTAATTACAAATCTAAATGTTTGATTTTAAAATAGCCAAAGTTCGAATCCAAGTTTTTCTTTAAAATCAGGTGAATATAAATCGTGATGCGTTATTTTAAAACAAGTCGTGGTATGTATTTTTTGAATATTTGATGAAAATTACAATGTGTTACTTTTAAATCTTGTAAATAGAAATCACCATGAGTGGATTTTAAGTTTCGTAAATCCGAATCGCGACATTTGATTTGATTGACTATCTTTCTTAAAATAGTATTATAAAAATTTTAATTAATTAAATTCAATACTCGATAACCATTCAGCAAACATTCCTTTATAAAGTATAATACCTTTCTATGGTAAATTAGCATCGTACAATTTAATATAAATAAAAAAAACTATCGAAATCCTTAAAAATAAAACGATTGATAAAAACAATCGAAATAAAACAAATGGAGTAAAATAATAGATATACGTATTTATAAAAATCTATAATAAATGTAGCAACAAGGAAGGAAACTTACTTGATAGATCGTAAATCTTTAAAAAATACGACACAAACCCTTGCCTTTCAACAAGAAATTATTCAATAAACTTAAAATTGAATTTTAATTCACCAGAGGAAAGAGAATACTGCTTTGGTTTTCTAAGGTTGTTATATTATTTCTCCTAATTGGTTTCCTAGAATTTGCCGAACTAAAGTCGCCAATTGAAAATTCGCCATTTGAAGAAGTTTCAACTAAATGTCACATAGAAATTTTACATCTATTGTAGTATCCTGAAGTGTATTAAAATAAGTGGCGAAATACTTTACGATTTTTAAAAATACTAACATAAAACAGAACAAGAGACAAGAACGAAATATTTTACTACGCATTGAAATCTTAGGGTTAAAAACGTAATGCATTTTATTAAAAGTTATGATTTTATACAGATCACTATTTTCGAAGTAGTCTTACTTCCAATTTTTAAAACTATTGAATAAAATATAACACTTACAATTTTTTTTTTTTAAATATTTCTTTTAGTTAGTTTTTTTTTTTTTTTTTTTTTAATTTACCACCTGCTTCATCAGTATTACAAAAAACTCTTTCTCGTTAATTAAGTTTTCTTCTTAATCATTTTGATATTTCAGTGTTACAAGACGTTATCTAAAGATCGTATAAACTTTAGTCTGAACAAAAGAGAAACCATTCAAATCAGATTTCCATATGAGGAGAACCGGGTTCGAATCCCAGCGATGACTGGTCGATACGAATTCCGCACCGTTCACAGTGCTGATCTAATATATCCTCAGTGGTAGACGGACCATGGGTTAAAGTCCCCTTACCGTCAGGCTAACCAGGGTATATTTTCGTGATTTTTCTTTCCATGTAACGCAAATGCGAGTTAGTTCCATCAAAAAGTCCTCCACCAAGGCAAATTTCTCCCAATACTTGATCCAGGAGTTGCCTTGTTTTCTGTGTTGGGTTCAAAATGACAAGGCTACGGAGTTGGTAGCCGTAAACTCTAAATTGGGTCGGATATTAAATGACGGTTATAAAATAAAATACATCAATAAGGAGCAGTGGTGGCTCAGGGTGTAGAGCGCTTGTCAGCCGAAGAGGTAACCCGAATTTGAATCCTTGAGATAGCTGGTCGATACGAATAAAGCACCCGACTCGCACCGACCACAGAGCTGACAGAAAAGATTCTCAGGGTTAGACGGATGATGCGCTTGAGTCTTCTGGTCTTCAGGCTAACCGTGGGAGGCTTACAGTTATTTTTTTTCACTCCATGTAACGCAAATGCGGGTTAGATCCATCAAAAAGTCTTTCATCAAGGTAAATTTCTTCAAGAGTTCTCTTGTCTTCTGGACTTCTTTAGGAAATATTTTAAATTTGCAATAATTGTTTTTACCCTTCATTGAAATTTCACTTTATTTAATAATTAAAAGCTCAAGCGTATTGTACGTGTGCATAAGAATTTTATCTTCTTTAATCGAGCACTTAAGTACTTAAAAAAATGAACCTTTCTTAAAAAAATTTTTTTAATCGTAATAAACAGTTTTATTGCTATTATTTGCAATAACTATTTATTTTTAACCTCTTATTGTAATTTTGACCATATTCCCATAACATTGACCATATGCTTGTATTTCAAAGCTTTCAAAATTTTTAGAAAAAACTTCTCGAGACTGATACATGTGCTAATAATAGTACAACAATATATTACACTATAGATTGATATTTTTTTTTCTGCTCCATAATTAAACATAATATACTCGATGGTTATTTTGATGGTTATTGTTGGCCCAAAAATAATAACATTACTTGCTGGTTGTAAAACAACAATTTCCATCATATTTTGACGGCTATTGTTGCTACAACAATAAAAAACATACCATGTTGGTTAACCATCAGAATTGCGATACAACATCTTCCATCATATTTTGATGGTCATTGCTGGGCCAACATTAATAGACATAACTTGTTGGTTGACCATCATAAATGTAAACCAACAATTTCCATCATATTTTGATGGCTGTTGTTGGTCCATCAATAGTAAACGTAGCATGTTGGTTGACCATCATAAAGGGAATACAACATATTCCATCATAATATGATGGTTATTGTTGGGCCAACATTAATAAACATAACTTGTTGGTTGACCATCATAAATGTAAACCAACAATTTCCATCATATTTTGATGGCTGTTGTTGGTCCATCAATAGTAAACATACCATGTTGGTTGACCATCATAAAGGGAATAAACATATTCCATCATAATATGATGGTTATTGTTGGGCCAACATTAATCAACATAACTTGTTGGTTGAAAATGTAAACCAACAATTTCCATCATATTTTGATGGCTGTTGTTGGTCCATCAATAGTAAACATACCATGTTGGTTGACCATCATAAAGGGAATACAACATATTCCATCATAATATGATGGTTATTGTTGGGCCAACATTAATAAACATAACTTGTTGGTTGACCATCATAAATGTAAACCAACATTTTCCATCATATTTTGATCAGTGTTGTTGGTCCATCAATAGTAAACATACCATGTTGGTTGACCATCATAAAGGGAATACAACATAATCATAATATGATGGTTATTTTTGGCCCATGAAAAATCCAACATTATTTGATGGTTTACCATCATAGCAGTAGAACAACATTTTCCATCTTGCCATGTTGAAATTTGTTGGTCCATCAAAAACCAACAAACCATGATGGAAATTGTTGTATGATGGTGGCCATCAACACATGTTGGACCATCAAGAATCTTAGTGAAACCATCAAAATTCTTTGATGGTACCAACATAAATTTTGTCTTGGGTAACTGCCTATTAACCTGCCGGTTTAATCTGCTTATATCAGGTTAAGCTAACTTTTGAACCAAATTAACAAATTTTATATAGAACTACTAGTTAGTACAAAAATTATCTACATTTCGTTAGCCCACCCATCAAAAAATATTATGACCCTCTCTATTATATAACTGGCGTTTCAACTCCTGGATAAATTCACTTTTGTGTATAAACGTCTTGATGATACTCACCTGCATTTGCGTTACAGAGTGAAGAAAAACTACCACGGTTAACCCGATGGTAAGAAGGATTCGAACCCAAGATCCGTGTACTTTTGAGAATATTCTACATCTGGTCTGTACAAGCCGGGAACAGAATCGCTAAAGATTAGGCATTGCTGGGAATCAAACCAGCATCACCCCACTGGGTGGCAAGTACTTTATCCCCTGAGCCACTGCCTTGTGCATAATCCAATTAAATAAGCCAATAATAATTAGCCAATATTAATAATAATAATAATAATTAATAATTTTAATTTTTCCCTGCTTTTACTCCATAAAAACTGTTGAAACTTTAGATTTTGCAACAGAAAAATACGTAGATTAATATGATATAAAAAAAATTATACATCATAATTCAAAATTTTTAAACCAGAATTAAATTAAAAAATAATTTATTAAAAATTATTTGTTTTATGAAATTATATTTGGTTAAATGAGCTTTATGAGTGGGTGCAATTTTTTTGAATTGCTTAATTAGTTTTAAAAATATGATTAAAAAGCAAAGAGTGAAATTAACATTATGAGCTCCGAGATTTGGATCGCTCTCCTGACCAAAGTATGGGCACCATATTTGCCAGATTGCGGTACCCCCTATATTTTGAAGGTTAAGAATCCAAATATGTAAAAAAAAAATAGATGTTTACTTAGAGAAAGTATGTTTTTGTGTCCGATTTCGTAAATTAATTAATAATTTTCTGTAAATAATTAGTATACTTGTGATCACCCTCAAGAACCATTAAGTTTGACACTTAGTATGTGAATCGTTCATTGGAAATGAAAGTTATTCAGGATGATATCTTCTTTTTGCCAACTGTACATATGTAACCAACAAATTCAATTATTAATATTTGCTTTAAAATTAAATGATTGAAAAACTGGACATTTTTAGCTTATTTAATTCATATTTAATTTGTTGTTAATAGAATCTATTTACTTCAGCTCACTAGAAAAATATTCATTTAATTCAATAACTCTTATCAAATGTTTTATTATGATGTAAAACATTTAACACATAATTACAAAAACACCAAATGAATAAAACTTGAATAAACAAATTCATAAAACTGACGGTAGTGAAAAATTACATGTTTATCAAGAAAAAAACACTTACAAACGCTGATTTAAGTTTTCCAATGTGACGAAGAAAAAAATTTACCAGGAACAATTAGTCGATATTCAACTAAATATTTTAAATGAAGAAAAAAAAAAAAAATTTTTATCTCTTCGATGTGTGGGTTACCATATCTGATTTTTCTCTCAAATAAATTTATTAATTAAAAATAACTAATTCATTAATTAAAAATAATTAATCTCGAAATTTTTGAGTTCTTTTTCATTATTATATAGATTAAACTTTTTAAGTAATGTTAAAAAAATTTGGATTCTGCATTCAAGTATCATAAATAACCTAAGTAACCTGCATTCATAAGTAACCTAAAATATGCTTACTTTAAATTTACACAATTATACAAATGAATTATATCCCAAAAAGGGTATTTTATGTAATTAAACTTTTCAATTAGTTTCTAAATCAACCTAATTTATAAAACGCAGTTTTGTATTCCATTCATAACATTAAAATATTTTTGGTTGTTAAATCAAATCACTTTTTTAAACGATACGAAATAGCTGATTTCTATAGACTTAAATCTAAATAGCATTTTCTTATTAAAAAATTATATTTATCTGAAATATTATTTTTAATTTTTAATCAATTATTTAAAAAAAAATCTATTTGTAACAAATTAAACATTTCCTTCTTAACACAAGCATACTTTTTTTTACCAAAAAAGTATAAATTTATTTATTTCATTAATAGTGATAAAAATAGTTAGATAAAAATATTAGCGTAAACTGAATAATATTAAAGGAAAAAATCCCCAAAATTGAGAAATAAATTTAAATGTTTTTATGTTTTGTTGATAGAACTGATAGAACCTTGTTAAATTTTAGATATTTCAACTTACAAAATCGCATACTTCTCTATAATATATAACTTACACTTAGATTTTCAATCCTATTTAAAATACATAAAAAAAATATAAATTTTTAGCATTAAGTTAAATTCAATAAGTAACTAGAAGTTGAAATTGTTTGCCTTCTTTTGATCTGTTCTATTTCTTTATGAGTTTTGAAGTCAAGTGAGCATAAGTAAACAGAACAGAAACTAACTACAGAAGTAGACTAACTTTCATCTGTCTCAGCAATTCACGCCAGATTACATTACATTATTAAGACCGATTCCTTAATTTCTTTATTGTTTAGTAAAGAAGAGAACTCGAAAGCTTCACGAGGTACCTAAAATATGAGTCTATATTTCGACTTAAATTTCAAATGTTTAAACAGCTAAGTACAAAAAATTTGTTGGTATTACGATGCAAAAAAATTTAAATAGCGTTTCTGAACATAGACAATAAAACACTTCTTAAATTTGAGAGATAAAAAAATAAATAACACTTACGAAAACTTTAGTTCAGATAGCAAAATGACTTAATTTCCAGTACAAGCATACATTATTTCAGGCTACGTTCTTAAGGTAAAACGATTTGATCAAATCAATACGTTTTTCGGAAAAGAAAACAGATCTCGTCGAAAAGAAATTCAATACTTCCCGAAATTGAGATACTAAGCGCTAACCATGATTAATATTTGTTTAAAATAGATAGAAGAAAATTCTACCAGCGGACTACACATGACAATACGAAGAATATTTCACTTAAAACTTGCATTTGAACGGGTTATTACTCAATAAAAATGAAGACATCGTCGTACTAGTTACTTTATCGCCAAATTGGACTTCACATGCTAAAGGCTATAAATTTCGTTTTTAAATCATCACCAAATTCATTTTACTGTTAAACCTCTGTATCATCTAATTAAAATGTTTTTTGATTCATTTGCACTTTTTGAATTTTATAAAATAATTACCAAAAGATCGCCTATGCGTCAGATAAGAAACAACATCGATTCAGCAGATAAGAGAAAGAAAAAAATTACGTTTTAAATTAGTTTCTTTAAATTTGAGTACTACAATAAAAACTACATTCTAAAATAAACACAGCAATTTTCGTCAAATATATATATAAATATTTCTCTTACACGGCACCAAAAAAAAGCCTCATTACAACTTCCCGAATGGCAACGTTAGAAAATCGACCAATGATTGCATCTAAAAATGTCACATGCCAAATCTAGCTGAGGTGGCTCAACATATAGCGCTTTTAAAAACAGAAACAATAACCAGAGTGAGCATTATCAGGTTGTTCAATTCAGCTGCGGAAAAATAAAAATAAACTTAAAAAATAAAAATGCTGTTGCCAGCCATAAAATTTTTCTAAAGTTAACTTAGCAACATAAATCAAAATTATGAAACCTGAGCGCTTGACGTAACAAATCCTTCAATTCTATAAGTGTTGTATCGCCAAATGCCCAAATTAACTATTGCAATTTCAAATTAATATTGAAATGTACAGGTTTAGAATTCTCTCTCTCTCTTTACTATTCAGACTACTATTTCATATTGTTTTACAACACATGGCTTTAACACTCTGGTGGGAAAGACTTTAAAACAAAACTTACAGCAGTTACTTTTCTCAACAACTGAAATTTAGAATAGTGTGATTAAGAAAAACATGTGAACTGTTTGCAATTTCAAATTAATATTGAAATGTACAGGTTTAGAATTTTCTACAGTGAAAAGTTTTCGGAACTACAGTATTCAAAAAAGTATACAAAAGCTAGACGTTAAGAACGTATCCAATGAGCGAGCAAAGCGAGCATTGGATTGCGAAGCAATCCGAAATGAACTGCGAAAGCAGTTCCGGGGGTTGGTGAGCGCCAGCGAGCAGGGGGCGAAGCCTCCTGTTACTATATGTTAGAGATTGTAATATGTTATTATAGTTGATATCACGTGACTGTAACTACTACTACTTCCACTTAATTTTTGTTGTTTTATTTTAGTTTTCACAGTTTGGCAACTTTCTATGTTCCATGAAAAAATAAATATGTCGTATTTAAAATAAAAGTCATTTTCTAAAGTTAAACATCTGAATATTTTGAACAAACAGTAAAAGAATCTTATTGTCTTATGTGACACTATACATGGACACATTAAAAAAAAGAGAATTTAACATGAATAAAATTAAAATTTTAAAAATTAGGTTTTCTTTTAGGTGGAAGTAGAGAGAAAGAAGAAAACTATCCTGTCTTTACCTTAATTACAACGATAAATGTAGGGCTCAATATTCTGAAACACGAGAGGGGGGATTTTTGGTATTAGCAGTTATTACAAATAAAATTACTATCTCCTTTTAATCAATTTTAAGAAAATTAAATATTTTTCCAATTATATTGTTTTCTATTTTATTATTGTCTAAGTTTACGTAATAAAGTGGTTGAAATTTCGATTGGGGATGAAAATGGAGATAAATTGCAACATACAATTAAAAAAACAAACGATAGTTACTTGTTGTAGCCAAGGTCAGAGCACCATTTGAAATTTGAGAATTCTAGTCAAGCGAAAAGTGGTAGAATATATATATATATATATATATATATATATATATATATATATATATATATATATATATATATATATATATATATATATATATATATATATATATATATATATATATATATATATATATATATATATATATAGAGTATCTGCTACATTTTAGATTTTTAAATCCATGACTTTTTTCACGACTTTCCTGAATAAATTCAAAAACTTTCATGACTTACCAAAGTTACTATTTTCTTCACAAAAACACAACAATAAATTTAAAAAAGCATTATAATAACATTATAACTGAAACTGTTATACTCTGTATCTTCATATTGATTGTAAACTTAAAAAACCCGAGTAAAGAAAGAGTTGAAGCAATAAAATAACTGAAAAAAAAATACAAAAGCAAATAACTATATAATGCCAGATAGATGTAGTTATTTAAGGCTGTTTTACTTCCACTTTAAAGTAAGTGTAATATACAAAGCCTAAACTAGAATTTTAAATTGATAAAATAAAAAATAAGATATAAATAAAAAAATTCTAAAATCACAGCAGTTTGAAAGATAATTCGCTGAAGAAATGATGTTCTTTCTTTAATTTTTTGAAAGAACACCATAATTTTTAAAGATAAACAGGATAAAAAGACTTTATATTTTACTAGAATGACTATGAGTTGGGATTTTGCTACAGATTTAGATTTGCAACACCGTAACTCTTGTGAAATTGGGAAGGGGGGGGGTAAATTTAATTTTAAAAATTAAATTTTTCGGCGACTTAAGTCCATGACTTTCCATGATTTTTTAAAACAAAATATTTAAAATCATGACATTTCATGTCAAATTTTGTTCAATACCGAAATCCATAACTTTCCATGATTTTTCATGATTTTCCAGGTGCACAGATTAATATTAATTAGTATTAATATTTTTTGGTAATAAATTCTATATAGCAATAAAATTAAGGTGACATTTGCTTGTAGTTTGGATTTTTTAACACATGCGCATTTGTCAATTTTGTTACAGAGCTCCAGGTGAAATTCTAGCTAATCGGTATGATGTCAATATTTAGGTTGATAATAAATTTTGCTTTTAGCGATTAGAAAAATGATCGAAACTATTATTCAGCAAAAAATTTCAGTTAAAGTTTGAGTGCTCTAGCTCGTCAGGGAAAGGTCGAAATTTTCAAGACTCCGGCCTTAAATAAACGAAAGCGATTTATTAAAAACGTAGTAGACAAAGCTTAAAGATAAATGCTTGTCTATTTAGAGCATACTTTAAGGTATCCCGACTATAAATTCATACAAACGATTAATATCTGGATAGCATTACTGACAAGCATTTCAGTTGAGCATGAGCATAAGCATAAGGGCATTTTTTTAAAGGTTCACTTCCTTAATTTCAAGTTTAGTTTCAAAACCAATTCAATATAGTTACATATGAAAAAAATTTTTATAAAAAAAATTATCCGCGTTTTAATCTTTTACTTTAATTCTCATTAACAATTCTAATTAAATAAATAAGTAAGTAAACAATTTAAATGTTTTTAAAAATACAAATGCAAATGCTAGAGATAAAATTTTAAAAAAAATATTCAGAAATATTTTTCAGACACTGAAGTGTGTGAAATATTTTGATATTTTTTTTAAAAGAAAAACAGTTCAATGGCGAAATAGGGTAGATACATGGCAGTTTAAATGATACGTAAGCACCTAACAGTGGAAGGGGTTTGTGATTTGCTTATTTTCCTAGATAGGGGGTTAGGACATGAATAATGCTAATATTTCTTATTTTCAAAATTTTCCTAAAAGTAAAAAAAAAAAAAAAATTTAAAAAAAAAAAAAATTACTCATGGAAAAATTTCAATTTTTATTCCAAAGTAGAATAAAGACGAAATATTATTATTAAAATATAAAGTGTTTTGAACACAAAGGAAAGATGCAGTTACCTACAATAACACTAAAATAATTACACAATACATTTAGCGTTTACAAAATTTAAAATAGTGAAATATTAAGGTGCATTATACTTAATTTTATATAGGTACATGATATTAATAAAATTAAGAGCATACTATTCAATTAAATAAAGTTAAGGTACTAAACCAAAAATTATTTCATACTGAAATCTTATACTTTATTAAAAAAGTGGTAAAATTAAATTTATTACTCGAATTAGCCAATATTGTATTTTTATATTTGCATTGTATTGTATTGTATTTTTTACTCACAGCTTTTAAGACTTTTCTATAAGGAAAAAAGACTAGGTTTCAGAATAGTTTGCTTGAAAGAGAGAAATATGATATTTCTTTGCTATTTTTAGTTTTTGATTTTTATTTATTTCTTAAGAAGTAAAAAATTATCATAGATTAGCTGCGTACAGCAAAATTTCATAGGTCAAAACCTCATAACTAAAAAAATTATTTTTTAAACAGATTATGGAACTTTTTAAGAAGCCGTAAATTTTATTACTGAACCACAAGACTGTAATCTTCACTAGGAAGAGATGTTTACAGATGAATCATAATAGTTATCACTTTTGCTTAAACATTGGGTGAGGATGTTTGATTACTCTTGCTTTCATTAGGGGGGCGGGGAATGCAATTGCAATCCATTTATATTAAGAACACAAAGAAATAAGGTAATCCAGGACATTCAACTGACAAAGTAAGTACAGTACGAAAAAAACACCCTAAATAACTCTTGATCTAGTGATTGGATCTTTACGTACCCAAATCAAAATTTCTGATGCTTTTCCATTTATGAACCAACATAATCTTGATGGTAACCATCAATAATTCCATCATGAACCATTATATTTTTTGATAGTAACCAACATAAGTAACCATCACCTGAATGTTGAAATTCGTATTGATTCCTGATGGTCAACATAAAAATAGCAACTTGTTTTGATGGTTTGTTCATTCTAAACAATCACGAATTTCTGAACAATCACGAATCAGTGTCCTAAAAGTCAAATGATGGAACGATCATGAGCAACAAACATCCTAATGTAGGTATTCGGACTGATTTATGATGGTCCAACATAAAAACCAAAAATGTTTTGATGGTATATTCCTGAGTACCAACAAGAATTCCCATTTAACCATCACGAAAATGTATAGTTGGAACCATCATGAACCATAACGGATTGTTGGTCCATGAGAGTCAAACTTCTCTAGATGCTTAATCATCATAGTATTAAAGTAGCATTGTCAGTCATGGAATGATGGAACTTTGTTGGCATATAAACACATAATGGGAAATGTTGGATGATTATGACCGTTAAACTATGTTGGACCATCATGAATCGCACTGAAACCAGCATAAACCATCAAAAAGAATTTTGACTTTGGTATGCTTTTGTTATATTTGAAGCTAAAGAAAAATGTTTAGTTTAAGAACAAATGTCGAACAAGCCAGCATATATTCATACCATGCGAACAAGAAATCAAAGTTGAACAATGCTACGTCTAACTTAATAAACAAAAGGTCGATTGAATAAATATGTTTATGATTAAAGAGCCAGAAGCGGCTTTACTGTTCACATAGATTTTTTTATCACATATTTAATGTAAGGAATTCCTACGGTGACAGAAACTGCATCTAATTAAAAAATTACATAAGAAACTTAATAAATAAAAAAAAGACAGTTAGGGGGATTCGGGATCGTGAGTCGCGTATTAACCTGAAGATAAACTTCCAACAGACCAAGTGAAAATAATTTGTATACTCTGAGTAGCATTACACTAATAACGTGTTTTAAAGTAATAACTTTTCTGAATTTGAAAATTTTTTAATTTTATACATTTTAAATAAACATGCTTTCTAATGTATTTTGATACGACATTTTCTGAATTTCCGTCAAAGAAGACTTCGTTTTCCTTTCTTTTTTTAATTTTGTATTTAAGCTAACTACTCATATATCAATATAAATATTGAGTCTATTTGATTAAAGAAACAGTAATTCTAATTTGAAACAGTGTAAAAAATTAAATCAGTGAACTGAGCTGAATTCAAACATCACGAGCTTAGGGTTAAAAAAAATCCCCGAAGTTCCAAGATATGAGGAAAAAACTTTATTCCAAAGTAAAATATTCTTAGTTTAATAAATTTCATAAACATTTTAAATTACGACGATGGAAAAATATTAAAACGTTAAACAAAGGCACATCGGATAAAACTGAGAATTTGCTCATATACTATATTTCGGAAGTATAATTAGTTTTAGAAATGCCTTAATAAATTTCCTGTATTAATTTTCGTCATAATATGCATTTATTCTTTAAATTATTTGAAAACATTGAAAAAGTCAATTTGAAATAAACAGTAAATAAAGATTCGAGACACTTAATTCCATGTTATCACGTACTTAAAAAATTCGTCCCCATAGCATAAAATATATTTTAACATTTAAACGAACAAAATTCATTACAAGTAGCGAAAGGAAAAAAATGGTAGAAATAAAACTAATTCGATAATCAACAAAAAGTTTTAGATTACTTAAATTACTCGAACTTAAAGTAATATTTTATAATCGTCGTTCAGCAGCCGATCAAAATTTGGGTTTTACGACTACTAATGTTGAACTCCGTAGCTTTGTAATTTTGATCCAATCCAGAAGACAAGGAAACTCCTTGATCAGTACCCTTCTGTGGTATTGATTTGTTACAGGAACATGAAGGACCTTGCAACTCGACAATTTTAGCGTGCACCAGTCACCATTTATTACACGGAGAGTCTTCGGTCGGCGGGGATCGAACCCAGGAACCAAAGTAATATTATAACCATCGTTGAACAGCCGATCTAATTTTATGGGTTTACGACTACTAAAGTTCAACTCCGTAGCCTTGTACTTTTGAACCCAATCCAGAAGACAAGGGAACTCCTACGTCGAGTATTGGGAGAAATTTGCCTTCGTTGAGGACTTGGAGCTAACCAATACCTCCTGGATGGGAAGAAAGCCGAAGGACGCAAAACGATGACTCATGAAGTTAGGCCCAGATTTTCTGATCACTTCAGTCGATGACGGGTTTTTTTTTTTTTTTTTTTTCTTTCGTTTCTCTTTTACTAATTTTTTAATTGTTACAGTCTTTATATTTATTTGTATTCAGAAATGATTTACAATAAAAAAATTTTAACAAAAATAACAGCTGTGTGAGTGGAAAAAAATTTATTTAAACATTGAATACCAGTTTAAATATTTTTTATTAAAGAATAAAAAAGTATTTCATTAACGATCAATTATTTTATAAATTGGAAAATTTTATTTTGGTTTTTTTTTATAAAATGTATGGAAATATATTTTTTAAACATATTTTTAAAGGGTTTCTACACATTTTTTATTATTATTATAATTTTAAACTAGTTATAAAACTTAGAAAAGGGTCTAATTTTTATAATACCATATTTACATTTTTAGTAGATTAATTTGGATTTTATGATTAAGTTTTTCAGATTATTAAAATTATAGAATACAAAATAAAATAGAAATTGTATCTAAACAATGATATAAAATGAGCTTAGGAAAATTTAGAAAATGAAATGCATTCTTTAAACAAGGTTTAGAAAGAAAAAAAACATAACATCAAAAGCATGATTATAACTTGGATTTTTTTTCATGTGGAAGTGTGATTGTTAGAAGTGATAAACTAAAATAAAGGAAGCAACCTTAGATAACAAATATTTTATTAAATAGCAAATTCAAAAAATGATTAAAATGTACATCAACTTTACACATGTGTTTTTAAATTTCTTTCAACAAGTTATATATATATATATATGAAAAATTAATAGATTTTTAGGAAAATTTCATAATTAAATTTCATAATATTACGCTCAAACAAAAATGTTTAAAGTTTGAGCAGAAAGTTTATAAATACAAAAACTTTTAATATTTTCATTAAATAAAACTCAATCAAAAAGTAATTAATAACCCTTTTCTTAATTATTTACACTACTTTCTTAATTATAATAAACTTACTTATTTCAATTTAAGAGCAGTCTACAATTACAGCCAATTATTAGTATTAGTAAGATAATAATAAAATTAAGAAAATGACTAAACACTTTTCATTATTCAATTACCTTCTTTTGTCCCTTGATTCGCAGTATTTTCACTGTTCATTTTTAATTTTGGCTTTTGAATAAAATTTATTTCTTAAATAATCAAATTTAAAGCAATATATGAATGTTTTTCCTTTAAAAATATTTTCGGCACCAAAATTTGTGCCATATTTTATTTAAAATAAAACTTGCTGCTCTTAACTATTATATATATACGTAAATCATATTTACATCTATCTATCTATTTATGTTTTTATGTATTTTAATATATATATTATTTTATTGTTATAAAATCTACAAAAAAATTATTACAATATTTTGCCATATGATTGATAAGAACAACTTAATTATTAAAATAAATTAATCCACAACTAAAAATAATTTACTCTAAATGAAAATATAAAAAAGAATCATAACTAAATTCTAAAATGAGGATCACAGCTAATTTTAATATGAAATTGCGCAAGGGATTTTTAAAAATAAAAACAAGTATTACTCCCATTGAACTTCAAAATCTCTCGGTATGGCGGCAAGCCATTTCTTATGTAGTTCTTTATTTTTGGGAAATGCAAAAACTAATACTTTCCTACCATCAACTTTCCAATTTCCTTAGCAGTTTGGTACACAGCACTTATATACCATTATTCATAACACTAAGAATTAATTTAAGCTGAAATTTACAACATTTGTTGAATAAATATAAATTTTACGAAGCACGTTGACATCAGAACACCAACGGTTGCTTACAAATTCTGATCAAAAATGTTCGCCAAATGGCTGAATGCAGTGAATGACAATACACAGGTTACAATACTTCAGAATATCGCCAATAGCTCGTTTGATCAGATTCGGAGTTTTTCGTAAAAATAGCTACCCTGACTGGTTTTCTTCTGGGCCTAACTCTACTACGTCATCATCGTCTATAGTAACCCGTTGTGGGGCTTGATTCCACTCTAGAAGGTATTGAGCTAACCCGCATTTGTGTTACAAGGAGAGGAAGACCAAAAGAACCTCCCACGGTTAGCCTGACGGCAAGGGGACTTTTACCAATGATCAGTCTACCACTGAGGATATTTCGCGTCAGAACTGTGGTCGGTGCAAGCCGGGTGCGGAATTAGTATCGACTGGGATTTGAACCCGGTTCCCCTCATTGGAAGGTGAACGCTCTATCCCCTGAACCATCGCGGCTCAATGTTAGTATTTGGTATTAAAAAATTTATAGCACTGTAATTAATTTATTTTAATATAAAATGAATATTTCTTGGGTCTTTTACCTCATTTTTGAACGCAAAACAATTTCTTTCAATAGAGCAACATGAGTGTGAAATTAGCAATTTGAGGGAGAAAAGGTTTATAAACGCAAGATTAAACGAATAATAGTCATAAAAGCTCGTAAGATAAGAGAACAATAAAATTATCCAAAACTTGATCATTTTGAAAACCCAAAACACTTTTGATTTTTAGCATTTATTTTACTGTGGTGTTACTTAAACACCATGATATGAAAAAAATTAAATTTAATAAAAAGGATAATAAAATCACAATTTGGGATAAGAATGTCATTTACACCCCTAAAGTCAGTTTTCAATAAAAAAGACCACTATAGTAATTAATAAATCTATACAAAGAATACTTACCCAAAGTGCTCAGTTAACTAATCCAATAGCTGTAAATGAGGTGCAGAGTTTCGGGGAGCACCTTTCAGAGTTTCGGGGAGCGCGTTCAGAGTTGTGAGATTCATCAGGCTCCTTAATGCGTTTCATCTCAAGTTTTCGTCTGACATCATATACAGTTCCGTCAAGTCACACAGCGAGTTCCAGCAAAGGACTGTTAATTCCTAAAAAAAAAAAAAAAAAAAAAAAAAAAAAAAAAAAAAAAATACTTACTTACAAATGAAGCATAAGATATCAGTGATTATTCAATGTGTGATTAAGCCAAACACAAAATATATGAGGAAAAATACAACTCATTTGAAGGGAAGAGCTTTTTTTCAATTAAAATTATACACATAAATACGTAAGAAAATGACCACAACAATGTGATGACCCGATTATGTGGGATCAGATTTTAAAGCGATGGGGATAAAAGACTTGTACTCCAGGTCAAAGAATAAATTGGCCTAGTGGAATCTTCAACTGAAGGCTTTGGCCCACCTTAGGCTGTCATACCAAATAAGATGTGTAAAGATTTAAAAAACATAATTCTGGGATCTTTAAAAAAGTTTTTACCAATAATTTTATTTGCATCGTCTTAATATCTCAAATTACAATACGAAAGCTCTTATGAATATAACGTATTAAAACTGATAACCGGTGTAGAAAATTTCAAAATAAACTTCACCTACACAAGACACTTAACAATGAATAAGCGTTTCCTCTACCCATAATGAAGATTCTCCCTCTAACAAATATTTCGAAGATGATAATGTGCCGGAATAAAACCTGATTTAGGCAGTACAAATGTTCAAAAATATAAGATTAAAGAAAATAAGATAATTACGTAATTAAATAAATCTACAGTTGAAAAATTATTAAAATATTTAAATTCATCAAATCACAAAATATAATAAAATCGTTACAAAACAGAAAATAAAAAATTAAATATTACTTACATTCAAATGCAAGATATAAAAACTGCTGCACTAACAGAACTTCAGAAAAAAACTATTTTTTAAGAACATCCAAGAGATGCAAGAAAGAAGGAAGATGCAAATTAAGCTCTTTGCGGGTTTTCGCTTGGCTGGGAGTCAGTGACGCAATATAGCTGTCGCCTACCTCCCTTCCCCCTTGTTCTCTCTCTCCTTGCTTACAATCGTAGTTGCGAGGCAAAGGATTAAAATATTCATTTTTAAAATCGAAGTTTTATAAATCTCGCCAAACCTAATTTTAAACGGGTGAAATCTTAGTCCCTCAAAACAAAAATTCTTTTAAAATTACATTTCCACGTTTGCAAAATTCACGCACAGTAGTTAAAAACTTTTAACTCGACATGCGTTTTGCTAAAGTTTTGTTTTCTTTAAATAATAAGAGTTTACTTACTTATTAAATGCTCAACTTGTTTTTCTTTTCAATGAAATAGACAACTTATAGAAATAGACGCGTATTTTATGTGCATATTTATTGAAACTAATGTTTTAATACATTTTATTTAGAAACCTTTCCTACTTCATGCAATACACTTTTTAAAGTTCCCGCAAACATATTTCTTCTACTTATTTCTACGATTCTAATAATTATTCTTTAAATTATAAGAATTATAATTGTCACTTTTTCTTACACAAAAATGCCAATCTAAAATTTTAGGTATTTTCTTGAAATAGAATTCACAGTTATTCTGATTGAATCAACTACGCTACAGTTTCAGTAGAAATATGCAACTAATCAAACGTTGAACATCGTCATTTCTGATCCTTATAAAGAAATAAATTGTTCTCCCGGTCGGTTGTGGTAGAAATAGGTATACGACAAGTATTATTCGAAACAAACAAAATACAAAATAAAAAATATAATAAAAAATAGTGCGTGGAGTCCCTCCGCGCGGAAGAAGTGAAACTTCGTAATGTGGAAATGAAAATAGAAGGGGTAGAAATTGATTTTTAGTAAAATGATATTGTTTCTTTAAGACAAACTTTATTAGCATTGCTTACAATTCACAATTGATTTCATCTTTTAATTATCATTTTCTACGCGCATGCGTTCGAGTGCCACGCATTCACTTTCGCTCTGTCTCTTTCTATTCCCCCTCCGCAGGAGCGTTGAACGTTTAACGCAACAGTGCTTTCATACCCCCTCTATGGTAGCGTTAAACGTTTAACGCAACCTTGTTGGAAGTCGCATTAGAAGTTTCACTTATAAAATAATAACCGGCAAAAATAAAATTAAAAAACATAGAAAAATAAGTATCTAAAGCAGAGTATCTATGTGCATCAAAGTATTTTTTTAATTGTATTTAATAAAAAAAAATTAACTTATTAACTTTTTAAATACAATACTTTGTTTCATTTAAAAAAATTTTCGCTTAGTTAAAAAATATTAATAATAAAATATATTTTTAAAAAAAATTAAGAAATCAGCTTATTTCTAAATGTTTTAAATTTCAGTAAGGTTTTCTTGGAGAATTTGAAAAAAAATATCGCTTTGTTTTCTTTAACGCCAATATTACCTACGATGTTTTTCTCTTACCTCGTGCGCTCAACGAACGTAAAGAGAAATCTAGTTTCCATGACAACGGTAGCGTTAAACGTTAAACGCTACCTTGTTGGAAGTCGCAGAAGAAGTTTCACTTCAATAATAATAATGGAATATTATCTATATTTGTTAGTAAAAGTCATGATGTCAAATGTGCAAATATGAAAAAAATACCTGAACTTTTAAAGGGAAAACAAGTTTACACAGAAAGCACATATAATCATTGACTGTCTTCAACTTCTGCTAATCGAAAATTGTAAATTGAAATTATAATTTTCATAAATAAGAAATTAAATATTTTTTTATCTTATTTTGGGAAGTTGTAATAATTAAAGTATAAAGGAATTAAATTCACGAAAATATTTTAAGCAGTTAAAATAATAAAGCCATATTATTTAAAGTAATTAAAATAATAATATAAATAATATTGTAATTGTAAATTTCGTAACGTTGTAATTTTATTACAATTTTATTAAGTACATAAAACTATATGATATTCCAATTTTCGACACAGATTCCGACAATATTTTACTATTTTACAATACAATAGTAATAATAATAAAAAATAATAATAGCTTTAGAAAAATGATCCGAACATTTTTTAAACTATTATTTTTTAATTATCTGAATAATTGAATATTGAGCATAGATGCTACAAATATATTTTGAATAAATAGGCAAAATGCCAATTTTTTTTTTTTAATCTATGAAAACTCAATTGTTAAAGTTAAATTGCGTGAATATGAATCATGATATGCGATTTTTAAATTGCGGGTATAAAAAACGAAATGTTCGATATTAAATTCGTGTAATTACAAATCGTAATGTTTGATTTTAAAATAGCCCAAGTTTGAATCAAAGTCTTTCTTTAAAAATCAGGTGAATATAAATCGTGATGCGTTATTTTCAAACAAATCATGGTGTGTCATTTTTGAATATCTGATTAAAATTACAATGTGTTACTTTTAAACCTTGAAAATAGGAATCACCTTGAGTGGATTTTAAGTTTTGCAAATGCGAATCGCGACATTTGATTGGATTGACTATCTTTCCTAAAATAGTATTATTAAAATATAACTTTATAACATTCAATATTGATTTTTATAAAGTATAATACCTTTCTATGGTAAATTAACTTTTACGAAGCAATTTAATATAAATGAAAAAAAAACTACCAAAATCCTTAAAAATAAAACTATTGATAATAAAATAAATGAAGAAAAAGAATAGAAATACGTATTTACAAAAATCTATAATAAATGCAGCAACGAAAAAGGAAACTTACTTGATAGATCACAATTCTTATAAAAAAAATAAGACACAAATCCTTGCCTTTCAACAAGAAATTACTCAATCAACTTAAAATTTACTTCACCAGAGGAAAGAGAATACTGCTTTGGTTTTCTAAGGTTGTTATATTGTTTCTCCTTATTGGTTTCCTAGAATTTGCCGAACTAAAGTCGCCAAGTGAAATTCGCCAATTAAAAAAATTTGAACTAAATGTCACATAGATTTTTTACATCTAGTATCCTAAAGTGTATTGAAATAAGTGGTGAAATACTTAACCATTTTAATAATACTAACATAAATCAGAACAAGACACAAGAATGAAACATTTTACTATGCATTGAAATCGTACTTCTCGTTAATAAAGTTTTCTTCTTAATCATTTTGATATTTCAGTGTTACAAGACGTTAATTAAACATCAGATAAACAAGAGAGACACCATTTAAATCAGATTTCCATATGAGGAGAACCGGGTTCGAATCCCAGCAGTAACTGGTCGATACGAATTCCGCATCTGGCTTGCACCGATCACAGTTCTGACGTAAAATATCCTCAGTGGTAGACGAAGCATGGGTCCCCTTACCGTCAGGCTAACCAGGGTATATTTTCGTTTTTTTTTCCTCTCCATGTAACGCAAATACGGGTTAGTTCCCTCAAAAAGTTCTCCACGAAGGCAAATTTCTCCCAATACTTAATCCAGGAGTTGCCTTGTTTTCTGTGTTAGGTTCAAAATTGCCAAGCTACGGAGTTTAACATTGGTAGCCGTAAACCCTAAATTGGGTCGGGTGTTAATTGACGGTTATAAAATAAAATACATCAATAAAGTGCTGTGGCAGCTCAGGATGCAGAGCGCTTGCCATCTGAAGAGGTAACCCGGATTTGAATCCTTGAGATGGCTGGTCGAATACCGCACCCGACTCGCCTCGGCCACAGTGCTGAAGGAAAATATCCTCAGTGTTAGACGAATCTTGCGCTAGAACCCCCTGGTCGTCTGGCTAACAGTGGGAGGATTACGGTCTTTCTCCCTCTGTTGAACGCAAATGCGGGTTAGATCCTTAAAAAAGTTTTTGACGAAGGTGAATTTCTTCAGGAGTTCTGTTGTCTTCTGGAATGGGTTCAAACTTACAAGGATCAGGAGTTGAGAATTAAAGTCAAAAAATTGTTCGGCTATTTAACAACGGTTATAAAATAAAGATGTTGATTTTTCATATTTTAGATTATTTTGATTTATTAATTTTAATTTATATGACATGCCTTCAAAATAAAATACAGTTACAATAAATGTAAAGAGATTTAACATTTTAACGTGCTAGCCTTGAGCTGTAGAAAACCCTGCTTCCCGCAGATAGGAATGTTATTTTCTATCTGTAAAACCGTCAGAGAATAAAAAGTTGCGTAGTAAAAATATAGAATCTTTCGTAATTCTTTGAGAACACATGTTTCGAGATCAAAGGTCACCTTCATATTATGACCTTTTTGGAAATCAGTTTCCATATTATTTTCTCTTTACCTTCAAAAAATTATAATTTTAATATATAGAACACTTTATTTAAGTTAAATTTTTCAAAAAAATAATATAGAATAAATTAAAATAAAAAAATGAGCCCTTGACCGGTATCGAACCACACACCCCCAAGTCAGCGAATTTCTATGCTTACTAGCCCATTGCGCTACTAACAACGCTACGCCTTACATGCGGCTGCCACTAACATTAAGCCAAAAGAACTTTCCTGCGGTGTTGTATTTCGCTAAAGGTTATTCAACTAAAAGTTTTTCGGCCAATTGTGGGACCCCTAATTTCTTTACAAAATATACCTTTGGTACGATTGTTCGGCCTCGTTGTTTCGATATTTCAAAAGGTTCTATATAAAAAAAAAATATATTTTATTTCCTTCGAGAAGAGATGCGAATGATAGAAAAAGGGTCTGAAACGTACCGGGCGAAAACTTTAAAAGCACGTAACTCCATTTAATATAAAGCTATAATGTTCAAACTCGGAAGGAAAGAAGGACTCAATGGACCGAACACCTGTGCCGAAAGAAATTTTTATAGAGCAATTAGGGGATCTTTGTGTAGGTCACCTTTATATAGACCTTTATATAGACCTAAAAACCTTTATATAGGTCTGAGCGGGAGAGGATTCTTTTAAGCTAAATATCCATGTGAGCAACTTGTACAGCATAGCCTAGTTGGCGAGCCGTTGCACTAGTGACTTTCAAAGTGCGGGCTGGCGCGAGTTCGAATCCAAGCGGCAGACTATTTTTAAAAAAATTCTTTTTTTTTTAAATTTTTTTTTATAATTTTAATTGATATTATTTTTTTATGTGTTTTTGATGATTCAAAAGGATCTTTATATAAGTTAATTTTTTGCTTCGGATACTTTGATATCTTTATACTTTGATCTATACTTTTGATATTGAAGCGAGCTATAAAAGCAAGTATCTTTCTTTGTTAAATATGGAAATAATTGTAGACCAAACGAACTAGGGTGTTCGGGCAAAAACTTAAAATGCACGTAAATATTAATCTATAATCTTCATACTCTTAACGAAAGTAGGGCAAAGAAATTTTCACACAGTTTAATGCTATTTAACACAGTCTTACAGATATGTAAGCTATATTGCGGACCCCCATTAATTGTGTCCCCTAGGTAGGTGATATAATACCTGGTCCAATATAAATATTAAGGGAAGAAATAGGCTTTTGTAATAGTAAAGTATATTGACTGCGCATTTCCTCATTTTAGCTCTATTTAACACACTCTTATATATAAATACTCAGTAACCTAGAGGACCTCATTGTAGGCCCTCTAGTAAGCCTATAATTGTTTCCCCTGATTGGGTATATTAGTACCCGGTAAAATAATAACTGGTCTAATATAAATATTATGGGACAATATTAAGGGGAGAAATAGGCTTTCGTTATATTAAAGAATATTGACTTCAAATTTCCTAATTTTAACGCTATCTAGCACAGCCCTATATATGTTACGGCCATAGCCCGAAGTCAGCCAATTCGTGATCTGGCCGGCCAGATCTCGAATTGGCCAAGAACGCTGTAAATTAGCTGGCCAAAGTCCGAAATATTTCTTGATTTCGGGAAATGGCCGGTCAGATCGCAAATTGGCCGAGGATGGCTGGCTAAAGTCCGAAATTGTTCTTGATTTCGGGAATTGACCGCCCAAATCGCAAATTGGCTTGGGAAGATCAGCCAAAGTTGGAAGAAAAAATCATTATACCGGGCAAATGTATACCGGGCAGGGGCACTTAACCTTAAAAAAACATCAGTGTAGGATATACCGGGCAAATGTATACCAGGCAGTGGCTCTGAACCTTAAAAAAACATCAGTGTAAGGTACGCCGGGCAGTGGCACTTGACCTTAAAAAAACATCAGTGTAGGATATACCGGGCCAATGTATACGGGGCAGTGGCACTTAACTAGACCTAGTATGACTAGACCTTAGGTGTATGTATGACTAGACAATTAAATAGACAATTTTAAAATGATTATTAAATTATTGATTAATAGACAATTTAAAAACTTATATTTTTTATATTTTTAAATTAGAAGATTTATAAGAATTATTTATAGAATTTTATAAAAGGCCGACAAAATAAAATATTCACTGATCGTTTAAATTATTTCGGACTTTGGCCAGCCATGCACGGCCACTTCGTGATCCGGCCGGCCAATTCCTGAAATCAAGAAAATTTCGGACTTAGGCCAAAATGCCCGGCCATTTCGCGATCTGGCCGGCCAGATCGCGAATTGGCCGGACTTCGGGCTTTGGCCATAACATATATATATAGATACACAGCAATCTATAGGACCCCATTGTAGGCCCCTATTAAGCCTATAATTGTTTCCCCTAGTAGGGTACGCTTGTACCCGGTAATACAATATCTGGTCCAATATAAATGTTAAGAGTCACTCATAAGGGGTGGCATAGGCTTTTGTTATAATATAGAATAATGACTTTGAATTCTTCATTTTAACGCTATTTGATACACTCTTATATGTATAAATACACAGTAATCTATAGCACCACATTGTAGCCCCCTATTAGACCTATAATTTGTTCCTCTGGTAGGGAATTCTAGTACCCTGTAATAAAATACCTGGTCTCATATAAATATTTTATAAATATAATAATATAAATATAATAGTGTGTTGAATAGCTTTAAAATGAGGAAATTCGATTTCAATATTCTTATGAAAACAAAAGCCTATACCTTCCCCTAATATTCAACTGTAATATTTATACTGGACCAGGTGTTATAATGCCGTGTCCCCTACCAGAGGAAATAATTATAGGCTTAATAGGAGACCCACAATGTTGCCCTATAGGTTACTACGTATGTATATATATATATATATATAATAATGTGTTAAATCGCTTTAAATTGAGGAAATTCGAAGTCAATATTCTATATTAACGCATGTCCCGATATCTTACTTTGATATTAAACCATAATATTTATATTGGACTACATATTATAATACCAGGTAATAGTGTACCCTACCAACGGAAATAATTATAATCTTTATAGGGGACCCACAATGTTGCCCTATAGGTTACAATGTATGTATATATATATATATATATATATATATATATATATATATATATATATATATATATATATATATATATATATATATATATATACGAGGGTTGCTATTTATATTCCTGGCCTTGGCAACAGTAAGTGTTGCTAGGCGACCGCAGACGATTTTAATCTAAAGTTTGATATTTTTAAACATAAATTCAACAGACGATTTACCATTATAGCTTCATTTGTGTTGTTGACAGTAAATCGAAAAGTTCTTCTCTTTCAAAAAATAGAATTGAATCGTGAACATTTTCGTGCCATTATTTTTCATATTTTTCGACGTAGATTGTCAAGACAAGAGTGCTTCGATGAACTTAATTCTTTATTCAGCGATAAAGCGCCATCCTTCAGCCCTGTAAAAAATTGCTATAACGAATTTAATCGTGGTCGATGTTCGATCCAGGACGAATCCCGTGCAGGTCGTCCAAAATCCGTTGTTGTGCCAGAAAAGATCAATGCTGTGCGTGAACTGATAAAGCAAGATCGTCATGTGACATACCGTGAGATAGAGGCGTTTTTGGACATTAGTATGACTAGCATCAATAAAATATTGCATGAACATTTGAGCGTAAAAAAAAAAATTTTCGCGTTGGATCCCGCATAATCTGACAAACGCTCAAAAAAAGGCTCGTGTCGATTGGTGCAAGGAAATGTTGGAAAAATACGTTCAAGGTACATCAAAGGCTGTGTATAACATCTACACAGGTGACGAATCACGAATCTATGCATATGATCCGGAAACAAAACAGCAATCAACTGTATGGGTCTTCCAAGACGAGGCAAAACTAACAAAAGTTGTTCGAGGAAGAAGCACATCGAAACCAATGATTGCCTGTTTCTTCGGCATTAACGGTCATGTGGCAACAGTGGCGTTAGAGCAACGCAGGACGGTCAATTCTGAATGGTACACGACCATTTGTTTGCCAGAAGTAAATCGGAGAAATTCGAAAAAAGCAGAAGAGCAGGCGAATCATTCTTCATCATGCAATGCGAGCTCTCACACATCGACTCAAACAAAGGCATTTCTGACGGAGCGAAAGATCGAACTGATGGGTCATCCGCACCCAATGATTTGGCACCCAATGACTTCTTCTTATTCCCACACATCAAAAATAAATTACGTGGACAACGATTTTCGACCCCCGAAGAAGCGGTTGATGCATTCAAAACGTATGTTTTGGAGTTACCTCAATCGGACTGGAAAAAGTGCTTTGAAAATTGGTTCAAACGCATGCAAAAGTGTATTGATCATCATGGAGAATATTTTGAAAAACAATAAAACCAATTTCGATCCTACATATTTGTTTTTTTCATTATTAGGCCAGAAATATAAATAGCAACCCTCGTATTTGCTCCATCTTACATATGTGAACAAGTGTTTTCAACTACGAACCTTAGAAAAAATCATATCAGAAGTAGACTAACAGACAAGCATTTAACCTCGTTCCTTAAAATGATGATGATGATTGTCGTCGATCGGTTTTGGAGCTTTTTGCAGTTTTCAGCTTATAGCTCGCTTATATCTAGGGTAGCGAGAGTAGGTGGGTGATTATAACAGATTTTAGTGGATGGTGATTATAGCAGATGGATAGATTTTAGGTATTGCATAACATATTCTAGTTTTCGTTTGTCAGATGTGTCCATTAGGTATGAAAAGGAAAAGGCCCCAATCCCTAGCTGTGTTTTGAGGGTGGTGCGCTGTTGATCGAACAGAGGGCATACTAGGA
Organism: Parasteatoda lunata; assembly: GCA_949128135.1. Lineage (NCBI taxonomy): Eukaryota > Metazoa > Arthropoda > Arachnida > Araneae > Theridiidae > Parasteatoda > Parasteatoda lunata. The sequence continues at coordinate 58,954 of CASBRV010000097.1, forward strand.
TGGTGTGGTCAATGTCGGAGATGGAGCCACAGTTGCATTTGTTGTCTGGAGCTAGTCCAAAACGGAATAATTTTGCTTTTGTTGGGTAGGATCTGGTGCGGATTCTAGAGAAAGTAACATCTTGGTGCCTGCTGGAGAGGGGTAGAAGTTCGTTTTTGTTTTGGCTCAGATGAAGAAAATCGGTATGGTATTTGCTATTTTTGAAGGTTGATTGCCTGGATGTTTGGAGGATTCGTTTAATTGCTTGATAAGTATCTTCTATTGTAAATCTATCGTAAATTCTCGGTCTGGAAAACGCTGCTTTTGCCAGCTCATCGGCGATTTCATTGCCGAGAATCCCGGAGTGGCCGGGAACCCATGCTATATCTACAGATTGGCATGAGGGTGGGAGCGCTTCCATCGAGGCTATGATTTGGTGTATGATTCCTTGAGGAGAGACTGTAGCAGACTTTAGAGCTGTCAGAACAGATAGTGAGTCTGTAAAAATTATTATTCGAGAATTTGTAGAGCATTTTTGAAGTGCTAATAATATGGCTATTCCCTCAGCTGTGAAGACAGAGCATATGGATGGAACAGATCCAGACATCGCTGACCCGGAGCGGGAGTTGTATATTGCCACTCCTGCTTTGTCTGATGTTCGGGAGGCATCTGTATAGATTAGAGTGTGGTGTGGCCAATTATTGCGGACAAAGTCCCAGAATATGGTAGGTATTAAGTTCGGTGGTAGATTCTTGTTTTGATAGAGGAGATTTGTGAGATGTATATGGACTTTTGAGGGTATTTTCGGAGTTTGATGGTACATTTTAATCATATGATTAATGGCTATGCCGTGATCGTTTAGCCAGTTCTTTGCTTGTAGGGGGAGAGTTGATCTCCTGTAGGTATTCGGAATGGGCAGATTCTGGTAAGTTATAGCACTTAGTGACTGATAATGGATTTGTCTGGCATAAAACCGCATGGAAATCATGTTATGGCGTTCTTGGAGACTCAGACATCCTGCCTCCTGATACAGTAGCGGTGGTGGAGTCCACTTCGGGAGGCCCGTGGCTATCCGCAAGGCAGCATGGTATACCGTGTCGAGTATCTTGCGTTCACTTTTGCTGGCGAGGGAGTGCAGGTGACAGCCGAAATCAAGCGTAGGCGTAATGTATGATTGGACAATTCTGAGTAAGTGGAAGGAACGTGCGCCCCAGGAGTTTCTTGATATACATTTTAGTATGTTTAGCTTTTTTAGTGTTGAAATTCTTTTTTCCTGAAAATGATGGCGGTAGCTGAGGTTCGATGAAAAGTACACTCCTAGAATGCGGATATGTGGCGTCCATATGATAGTTTCTCCCTGAAGATGCAGGGTAGGGGGGGATTCGATGGCTCTATAGGAGAAATCTATTGCTCGACATTTCCCAATGTCTGTAGAAAGGTGCCATTCTGCTAGCCACTTCTGTAGACGTAGAAGGGATAGCTGAAGTTTGCGGGTTAGAGACGGCAGGTTCGGGGAATAGATTAGAAGGAATATATCGTCTGCGTAGATAAAGCAATTGACGCCGTCGGGGAGGATATCAAAGATATCATTTATATATAAGATGAAGAGGAGGGGCGATAGCACTGATCCTTGTGGAACGCCCTTACTGCTGCTAAAAGTCCTTGAGTATGTATGCCTCCAGCGCACTCGAAAGGATCTATCCGTGACGAAGTCACATATCCACTTATGAGGAGATCCCCTGATGTTATGTTGCAAGAGTTTGTATGCCAGGCCATCTGTCCAGACGTTATCATAGGCCTGGGTGATATCCAAGGAGATTCCGACTGTAAAGAGGTGGTTCGCTTTTGCAAAACGAATATGATGATCTAGTGTCGAAAGGAGACTGTCACATCCACGACGGGGGAGAAATCCGTGTAGATAAGGATGGAGGGAGTTTTGATGTTCGAGGTGTGCAACTAAGCGTTTGTGTATTATTCTTTCCATAGTTTTGCAAAGGATGCTAGTTAAAGATATGGGCCTGTAAGAAGAGATTTTTCGGCGTGGTTTTCCGGGTTTGGCGAAAGGGAGCACCGTAGAGGTTTTCCACTCCACCGGAAGCGATCCTGAGGACCAAGATTTGTTGAATAAGGACAGCAGAATGTTGAGGGATTCCTCATCGAGCCCCTTTAGCATTCGGGTTGAGATTCTGTCCGGACCTGGTGCAGTTGATTTGGCTAAGGATATGGCTGTTTGGAGTTCCACGAGTTGGAAAGGCTCTGACAGAGCAGAGTATAAGTCTGGTTCGCTGGAGTCGTAGGGGATGCGCATAACGATAGGTTCTCTGGCGTAAAACTGACCAAAAAGATCAGCCTGTTGATTTACGTCAAAGATGTGCTGATTTCCCCGTAACAGGATAAGATGGGAGTCAGATACATGAGATTGTGTGCGTTGAAGATTTTTAAGTAACCTAAAGATGTTTGGGGAGGAGCCTAAGGAGCAACAAAGTTGAGACCAGTATTTTTTGGATTCCTTTTTAATCGTGAGTCGGAGATGAGCAGCAGTTTTCTTAAACTTGATCCATAGGGCCGTGTCACCAGAACGTTTGGCCAGCCTCCATGCTTGTCTTTTTCTTCCAAGTAGGTGAGAGAGGTAGGAGGACCACCATGGGGGGTATTTAGCCTTCGGAAATTTTTGCATTTTGCGATTTGCCTGTAATGTGTTAGTGCACGTCGAGGTGAATTCTGCAATTGTGTTACTACCACTATTTTTTAAATTTGCATTTACTTGAGTATAAAAGACATTCCACAGAATTCGAGGGCGGGAGTAATCCAGATCGTGACCGGGCCCCAGACTGATGGACGTTTTTATGGGCACGTGGTCACTATCGAAGCTGTCCGCATGGACCTCATGTGAGCAAAGTAGATATAGGTCTGGAGATACAAGAGCCACGTCAAGCAGCGATGGTCTATGGTGCTGGTCAAAACGGGTTGGGGTCGATAAATTGAGCATGCACAGGTTTTCTGATATTACATAGTCGAGGAATCGGGCTGACCCTGGTGAGTCACTGGAGCTGCCCAAGGCCCGATGGCGTACATTGAGATCGCCTACTATAAGATATGGTGGTTTTGATTGGCGGACAATTTGTTCAATCCAATGTAGGTCCAGCCTTCCTGGGGGGGAGTAGATGTTAATAATGGTTAGTACGTATGGATCAACACCCGTCTCTACGATTATGCATTCATGTTCTATGGAGGGGGTAGGAGGAGGTTGTATTAGTCTGGAGGGATAACGACTATTTACTGCAGTGATGAGACCACCGCCTCGTTGTCCATCACGATCCTGGCGATAAATAGAAAATGGTGGTAGGTTAAATGCATCTGAGTGCTTTAAAAAGGTCTCTTGGATACATAAACATTCCGCGTGGTTAAAATAAGATGTTCGCAACCATTGCCGTTTATTTGAAAGGCTTCTAGCGTTCCAAGAAACTATCTGAAACATGAAATTAATGCAGAGTAAATAAGCAGAGAGATAATAGGTTATCTGATTGGTGGTTATGAGCGTTTCGAGATGCTAGCATGGCGTTTGTCCAGCTTCACGGTATCACTGATAGAGACGTTTGGGCAAAATTGTTGAGTTTTATTAGTGATGTTTTTGGATGAGGCGTTCTGTGTTATTGCGCTTGAAGTTTGAGATGATACAGGAGTAGTGGTCTCACGTTGTGGATAAGCAGGAGAAGATTTGTTGTTCAGAGGGGTTGGTTCGATAGTTGAATTAGTTGAGAGAGAGGACACGGGTTCGGGAGCAGTCCGTATCGGAGGATGGTAATCTTGGTCACTCAAGGGGCGAAATTTCTTCCTTGATGGGTGTGGTTCTGGTGCTGAGGTATCGAGCCGAGAAGTGAGGTTATCTATTACCGTAAAAAGTTTTTCGAACAGGATATCTTGACGTTTGGTGAGTGCTTGAAGTTTAGCGTCGAAGGTTGTGACAACCTCGGATATGACGCTCTTGACAATTGTCTTTATGTCCTCAACTTTTGTTGTTTGTTCGGATCTGGAAATAGTTGCGTACGTGGATTTGGAGTTTGCAGATTTATATAGTCGCCTGGCTTCAGAGAAGGAAAGCTGTCTCTTGCATTTAAATTCCAGGAAATTCGCTTCCTCCACCCAAGATGGACAGGTCTGAGTGTTCACTGGATGACTCCCTGTGCAATTAGTACAGTGTGGTATTTTGCTGTCGCATTCTGAAAAGGTATGTTGTCCTCCACAATAAGAGCATATTTGAGATTTAGATGTACATTTTTTCACAGAGTGGTTAAATTTGTAACATTTAGAACACTGGCGCGGGCGATCACAGAAGAGAGTAGGCTGTACAAGATTGTACCAGAATTTAACCTCTGTTGGAATTGACGTGCCATAGATTGTTATTAGGCAGGTTTCTGACAACTCTGAAGATTTCCTCTTAGTGAATCTCCGAATACTGTGAACCAGTAGGTTATTATACGAGAGTTCTAAAGCTAAGTCGGAAAGGGAGTGATCGGTGGGAATTTCTTGAAGAAGAAATCTTGTTGTGATATTTTCAGGGAAGACGTATGGATGGGTTGGGATTCCCATTAAGTTAGTTATTTTACTGATTTCGATTGCAGTCGTCGAGTCATTTGTTTTTATTAACAATTTTCCTTGCCGTGTGTGCATGCACGAGATTATATTTTTGGGGCAGCTAACTGCGTTATTTAGGCTTTCTTTTAACAGGATTGGTTTTTTTGGAAATGAGTTTTGGTCATTAGGGGTGAAGAGTATGGCATATGTGGATAAGCCACCAGCTGTTGCATATTCAATTTTCTCGGTAACTGAGTCTTCAAATTCAAGTATTATAGGAGTTGATATTTTAGCAGGTCTTTCCAGACACGGGTCTGTTCCAAAGTCCATTTCGTCTTCCTTCATGTTGAGATATGGAAGCTTGAATCAATCCACACGCAGTACTTCAGTAGTAAACTACGGCAACTCAAGCCGCACCGGTGGGCGGTGCCCGGTTTGATAAGTCGGGTTGTTATGCCGTATTATTTGAAGGGCGATATTACAATGCGAATATAGTAATTAGTTAACTACTATACAAATACAGGAGAATAGAAATTCTTAACTCACCGCCGACCTGTTAATACTTCAATATTCCAGAAACTTTTCAATGAGAAATCTAAAAAGCAGATGTAAACACACCTCACAAGACATTAGAGCTCTTATTTACAAACTTTGTTCCTTAAAATAAGCACATCTCATTTAGAACTTCAATATAAAGAACTATTAAAAATGAAATCGCAATTTCATTCATCTCACTAAATATTTATATTAAAACTTTGAAAATAATTTTTTTTTTTTTTTTTTTTTTTTTTTTCATTTTAGAAGTTTTTATTCGGCCCACCAAACTATTTTTCTCTCTATTTTTTGCACTCGGCCAAAACAGTTTGCCTATCCCTGATGTAAAGTAATCTTTTCAGAGTGCACATGCACAGAAAACCAAAGAATTTTTCATAATTTTGTTTTGAATCGTTTTTGACAACAAGAAATGAGATTTGAAAATCATGGAAATTTTAAAAGTTTTTCTAGCAATTTTCAAAATAATTACTACTTAGCTACTTAGAATATTGCTAGAAACAATTTACATTTTCAAGATAATCACTTGATTCGAATCATTGATCCGAATCGCATGCTTCGATCTGTAATTTGAATCACTATTCAAATCATGTGATTTCGATCAATATTTGAATAAAGTGAATTAAATCACTGATTCGAATAACTGATTCTTATGAAGTGATTCCCATCACTGATTCGAATTATACGATTCGGATCACCAATTCGAATCATGTGATTTGGATCATCATTTGAATCAAGTAATTCTGATCTGCGATTCAAATCATGTGATTCAAACACAGATTTGCATCACGTGATTCAGATCACAAAAAGTGATTCAAATCTCATTTTGAATTTGGCAATTTGGATCACTGAATCGAATAACATGACATAAACGACTTCACATTTCGAATTACGTGATTCGAATGAAGAACTTCAAAAAAAAAAAAAAAATTTTTTTAAAAATCGGAATTTCAAAAAACTAGAAAAAAGTTTACTTATTATTGATCGAAAAAAATACATAATTCTTTCTCATTAATAAATTCTTTCAAGTAACTAAATATATACTTATTATATATTTCGTATAATTATATTGTAAATGTTGCTAATTGCTATAAAGATTTAACTGTGGTAAATTTTAAGAAATTACAGAATAAATAATTTATTCATTTTTATTTATTTTTTATCTGAATTCAGCGAATTCTTTAATTGGAAAATCTTAAACCCTTAATAAGGAATCTGTAAGGATCTGTCTGGTTTTACAAGAAATTTTTAACTGTATATGGCAGGTCCCTGGTTCGATCCTCGGGCCGGGCAAGGTTGACTCAGCTCTTCATCCCTTGAGTGGGTCGATAAATGAGTACCAAGCATGCTTGGGAACTAAACACTGGGGGTTCCGCGTTCGGCTGACCACCTGACCGGAACATCTGCTCCTGCACCCCAGAGCCCAAGGTCAAGAAAACTGAGATGGGCACAGTAAGCCTTGGCCCTCTATGGGCTGTCGCGCCACTGAGTTTAGTTTATATGACATAGCATCACTGTGAAGCAAAACTAACTGAAATTTAAGAAATTCTATTAGTTTTGTTTGTTCTATTAGTTATTCTAACTTATTCGTTATCATTTAACTGATTAGAATCAATAAGTGATTTGAATCAGTAAGGGATTCGAATCCGTGGTACGAATCATAAGGTGGAGTGATTCTATAGATTTAAATCCCTTAGATGATTCGTTTTGTCCATCTCTATTCAGAATTAGATGCTGCTTTGTAAAAAAAATAAAATTTACTACTATCTGACCGATAATGCAAGTAAATATTAAAAATAAAATGTTTTTATACCAAAAACTCATTTATTGAATGATAATAGTAATTTTAAACTTAACTATTCAAAACTATTATTATTTTTTAACAGTGTATAAATAAAAATGTATCAAAACGTTCAATCCGGAATATTTCAATTATTAGAAGCAGTAATAACTTTCTTAAACAACGCAAGTTTTGTTTGACAAATCCAAAGTTTTTGCGATTGAATAGTTCCCAAGAAAAAAAAAGAAAAACTATAGAGTTGCTTATTCTTGCTTTGTAATGTTTATTATAAGAATTTCAATGGTTTCCAGACAGCTATAAGCAGTCGAATCAAAATTTTCACAACTGCTTGGATAGCTAAAACTCAAGTTTTAACTTAAGCTTCCAATTTTGAAATTCTTTTGACTACCGAATTCATTTCACTACTATAGTCGTCAAAATATAAAAAATAAACCAATGGTTAGATAGAATATGACTATATTGCTATTATGTAGAAAAATGTTGGATAATACGTAGCTCAATATCTTAGCTATCCGAGTAAAATTGATTTTTTCTTCTTTTTATCACTTATCAAGCAAATTAAAATTGAATTAAACACTTTAAAAATGCATTTTTAAATTTTGTCCATTCCTAATTTTATAGCAGCTGAAAGAAAATACAGTTAGACTTCCATTTAACGAATTTCTCTATTTTGCGATTTTTTTTTTCGAAGAACATTTTGGAAATTTCTTCGTAAAATAACTTCCAAATAGCGAAGTGAACTTTCTATTTAACGAACTTTTCTTTGAGATCCACGTTCCCTATTTCCCAAAATATTTCAGAACATTTCAAACTTATTAACACATTTTGTGGAGGAAATGACCTCGAATATATTTTCGAACCCACTTAACTTTTAGAGAAAGCAGTCAAATTCCTCTTTGTTTGCATTTCAAACGAAAAACTCAAACAAAATTAGCTGATTTTATCAGTAGTAATTGAACTTATCGCATGTGGTAACGTATGTTACTTTTTAAATAAATGCAGCTATAATTTCATACATAAATTTAGCTTTTTTCTTTTCTTTCTTTTTGTTTTTTTGTTGAAAATGTATGTACTGGATAATGTTTTATTCCATTCTTGCTTTCCATTCAGATTTCTTTTATGGTTAACATTTATAAAGTAAATACTAGTCTATAAAATAAAGGTGTATCCATTGCGATTTTAATTATACCTATAGTGTTTATGAATTAAAACCTGTTTTGTGTTATTTAAGTATTTCAAAAGGTGATTTTCTTTTTAACGAATTTCCCAACTTATTATCGGGATTTAGCGATTTCGTTAAATAGAGGTCCGACTGTATATTTCCTAATACATCAACAACAGCAAAAAAAAAAAAAAAATATTGCGTGCCACTAAGATTTGTTAAATAAATTTCGTACAAACACTTTAATAAATACTAAAAATGTATTTTAAAAAAATCTCAAATTAAAGATAAAACATACTCACCAAGAATAACAATCTTTAACTCTTACGAAGTAATTAAACTGTTAATTAAATTAATAATTAACTATTTTTATAATCAATAATCGCTTTTAAGGTCGCTTTAAGAACATTCGAAATTCGAACTGAACTAATACTATATTGTAAATTATGAAAACGATTACAGGGTTACCAGATTAAGTTTGAAAAACGCCAAATCTCAAAATAAAACAACGCCAAATCACAAGTTATGTGCGTACATTTATACTAGCGAAGTCTGGAGAAGAAAAAATAATTTTTACAAAACTTTTGAGATAGCAAATTAAGGACACATTTTTTTATTATTTTTTTTAAATGCATTCTTTCAACTGATTTTGTACAGTGTGGTGGTGAAAATTTTTTCAGAAGGTGAACCATAAAAATTCCAAACTTTCATCCAGAGTTTTTTTATTTCTTTTCTTTTCTTTTTTTAAAAGTGTTTTAGAAACTTACGTTATTAACCGCATTTGGGTGAATCTGTTTACAAAATTACAACAATTTTAAATACTATTTTAATGTTAAATAAAAAAATAAAAAATCAATCATTATTAAATGCGAGCCTCTTACACGTAGTAAAAATGTTAAGATATATTTAAAACAATTATCGGAACTAATATTTTGCATTTAAAAAAAAATTGTGCTTTATGACTCAGATAGTTTTATTGAAGTGAAAAAAAGTCATTATCGATCTTAATTTGAAATTATGGTTTTCGTGTCAAATATGCGATTTTTGACTAATAGCATCACGTCTGTGAGCTTTTCATTTAGGACCCAGTTAAAAAAATGTGTTTAAGAAAATGGACAAAAAAAAAAAAAAAAAAAGCTTTTTTAACAACTAAACGAATAATTTCGTAATTTCGTACTTATACTTTTTTAAGCACTGAGCATAATGTGAACAAAATCCCAGTCAGGAGAGCTAAGTAAGTTACAGTTGTAACTTTTTAAGCGATTTGTTCGAGTTCAGCACACTAAACAATTAAGTGGTTTTTATAAAACTAAATTCGTCTTTAAAGTCAAATCAATATCACTATCATTAATTTATAAGAACCGGTAAAAGATTCAACTGTTGTCTTTAAAAACCTTTTCAAAAAAGACTAGTCCCGTAGTGGACTGATAGCAAAAACAGGGTTTCCAATAAAACACCGCAGTCAAGCACCACTGGCTGTGATCAGTTAGCGGGTGGGTGACCACTTTGATCCGCCTGCGTATGGACTGAGGGTGCGCGTTATCGGTCCTCATTAAACTGTTCTACCGTAAAGTGCTTGACTTCGCAAGCAGGTCGTCGGCCTACCAAAGCAGGGGAGTCATCCCCTCTGCATAGGATAAAAATTGGCATGGCATGTCTTCGGATCATCCTCAGGGATGTTTCCCACACCGTTGCCAATAATCCATTGTGCAGCTCTAGTGCGACGTAAACGAAGTACCTACCTACCAAAAAAGACGATTGCATAAAAATGCACTCTAGTGATTTAGGCTAATGGACATCATAATCATCATAGTTGGCCAGACAGCCCAATGTGAGCCAATGCCTTCCTCTGAAGATTTCTCCATCACGACTTCCGATTTATCTTTGATCTTCAATTCTTTTCAATAATTTCGAGAAAATCAGACTCTTCTGAATAAGCCCATCTCAACCGCGGCCATTCCCGCTTTCTTGTTTCAGTGGGTCTAAAAAGCCGTCTAATGGATATCACATTTCATTATTAATATCCACAATTTTTAAATTTTTTAAAATTTTTAAAAAGTGTCCGTATGCTGTTAAGAAGTAGCCATTATAAAAAATAGTCAGTAGCATCATTTCATAATTTTGACCTTTACTAACAATTAACTTACAATATTCAAACAATGTACTTTTTTTTAATTAAAACATTTTCTTATCAATGACTTTGGATATTTTTGACTATTTTGAACTGTCGATCCAATTCTGAGTTTACGACTATCAACTCCGCAGCCTTATAATTTTGAACCCAACTACGAAGGCACGGTATCAAGTATTGGGCGAAACTAGCCTTCGTGGAGGACTTTTAGATGGAACTAAGACACATTTTCGTTACATGAAGAGGAAAATCACGAAAACATACTACGGTTAAGCAGGACAAGAAGGGGATTTTAACCCAATATTTTCGCAATCAACAGTTTGTATCATAGACTAATTATCTGTATTCATTAAAATATTGGATTATATATATTTATTAGTTCTCTAAACATAACAAAACAACTAGTTCTCTAAACATATATAAATGTAGTTGAATACATGCTGGATATTTTTTGGTAACTGAAACCCACCACCAAAAATCTGAATTTCCTGAAGTAAATGCCGGGTAAAAATAAATATAGCAGATTATAATTGGAGAACCTAGTATAACCACATGATAAGCGAGTATGAAGATTAGGTTAGAAACCATTTTTTTTTTCTTTCAAATAAACTTTAAAGAAAACCATCTCATTCTACTTTCAAAAAGATCATGAATATTTTAGGTAGGCTCATTGTCAATCTAGGCAGTACATGATTTTATAACGGCACAACCTTAAATCTAAAAATTTCATTTTTTTGAAAATATTACTTAACATTATTTTTTTCATTGAATTAAAATTGTCACCCGTTCACAATGTGAACTGTCACGCTGTCTGACTTAGTATTTTGAAATATAAAATGTTTATCACTGCAGCTATCTTACAGTTGAGAATTAAAAAAAAAAAAAAATATTAAGAGACAAATACTTGAGTCACATTCATCTCAAAGGGATTTGTTATGTTCAAGCTAAAAGCATCATAAATGGCAAATAGTTATGAAGGTATAAAGGATTCAGAGTTTTCATTTTGTTTTTTATTTGAAGATTGTTCAAAATATAAATTTAATAAAGGAACGGAATTTACTTGCACATTATTTTTCGTTGCTTGAAGACATGTTAGGTTCTGTTGCCGATAAAGGTGTGTAAGGCTTTTAAATTTTCTAGTATAGGTTTTATTCGATTTCTTGTCTTTAGATTTCCCAGAATCTAATAAAAGCACGAAATATTATGTGTATTACTTGGTATATTATTTTCTGCGGATTCGTCATCCACAGGTTTTTCGGATTCTGCATTCAATAAAGGCAAACCAAAATCGAGACGTGAATAGGATCCATTGCATTTTTTAATAGTTTAATGGATTCATTCATATTTAAATGTATTTCCTACAAAGCCTAGTAAATATTAAAAAGTATTCATGATACAAAAGTATATATGAATGAAAAATTTTCAAAATTTACGAGACCCATTACACGCACTCGCAAATATATTTTTCTATCAATAAGAACTGTTTACTTTTTCATTTATAATCATTATTATCTTGTATTGTACAAATAGTATTGGGTGCCTGCCATTGGAAAAAAAGACAACAAATAGTATTGAGCAAAAACAAGTAATTTAAGCAAAGAGTTAATCATTTTAGAAAACTAATGACTCATTCGTTTATTGTTATTTAATAGGTGAAAAAATTTTTATACCCGATGATATAACTTGAATATCACTAGCAAGCAAGAAAAAAAAAGTAGCAGGCTACTGTTTAAAATAAACGAAGGAAATTTTTAAATCATAATTTTTTTTCTTTAATCACTGAGTGAGGATGAATGCTTTTAAACAATTAATTTCTGAAATAAAACTCTCTGACATCTAGTCATTGCAATTTTCCATCAAATAAGGCCATTTTCTTTAAATTTGATAATTCGAATATTTTGAGAGAGAGAAAATTATTGAATGGAGAGACATATAGTGTTAGTTATTTATTTTTTGCGCAAAAGCCAAAGAAGGTTATACCTCGTTTAACATCTGATCAAAAGTAAAAATCTGTTTAAAAATTTTGGAAGAATGCAGTGTATTCAGCAAGATTTTTAAGTGGATTGTCTCCAATTAAAGTTGATAACTCAAGATATTCACTGTTAGACTATCGTTTTCTCTTCATTTTAAAATTGGAACACTGGTTCCAGGTGTGCGTTCAGGTTAGTGATTCTCTACAACTGGTGCAAATAGGAGCTGGTTCGTTAAGTAGAAGGTGCTTGTGTGTTAATTTTGTGTAGCCAAGACATACATTGTTTCCTACTGCTTATTCTTACTTAGCTAAAAAATTACAATAATTAGTTACCATTCCATAATATGTTATTCTCAATGGATACCATGGGAATATTTTAAGTCTCTATTTTATAAAAAGAAAAACATTTTCTTTGAATTTAAGTGGTGCCGAAATCAAATTTATCCAGACTTACCGGACTCTTTGAAGAAGATAAAGTTTAAAGTCGGTTGCGTATCGATGGGCTTCAATAGTATGATTATTTCCTCGAGAAATGCATCTGTCAATCCAAAAAAGTTTTGTAAAATAGGATATGGAGAATTAAAGTTAGTTTTCAACTTTCATAACTCTGTTTTAATTGTATTCTTTGCATAACTTCAATTTATGTATTTAATTCATTCAATGAGATCTCGCAAGTGAAAACTTGACGTCGGTGATTTAAAATAATTTTTACGACTTCCGTTAGAAAAACTGTACTATTAATACAACAATTTGAAGTAAACCTACATTGAAATTTTGCCTGGCGATAGTTGAACTTGCAAGTAACTTGTAAGATTTGAAAAAAAGTGAGAACACACCATGTTTTTGTTACTACTTGCAATCAATTAGCGAGAAATACGAGAATATTGAAAGTAAGGAAATCCACACTGTTAATAATAAAACAGTTGTTATTTTGACTAGATTGTTCGACTTCATGTAAGTTTTGTTTGACTCTTAAATAAGTTTGTTAGCAGTATAATTATTTCCTTTGAAAAGACAATATAGTATGCTATAATACAATATCTGGCCTTGTTTGAAAATGTTAGGTTAATATTAAAGGGAGATATGGGGCCGTTTATATACAGTATATATTTATTACTTTAACACTTTCTTTATATTACGCACTTATAAAAGGAAAAAAATAATAAGCAAAGGAATATTTTATTTACGCAACATTATTGTAAAATAAATAATTTTAAAAAAAATAGCTGGACTCATGTTTATGAAAACGGGAGTTCGAATCCAGCCGGCCGTAGTAGTAAAATGGGGACTGATGCACGTTAAATCTGTTGGATCGCGAAGTTCTCATAAAAAATCAATACATCTGGGGGAACTCAATTAGAGATCGGTGGTTCTCCGGTTCAAGTCAAAATTATGATCTGTGGATGGGTCCGCCCTATAAACGGGTATGGCAGAAGTCAAATTCTTGGCCATAGATGGTGCCACTGGAAAACGGGAGCAATCTTATCCCCTCTGCATATATGGCCGACTACAACAACAATACATAAAATATTTATCTATCAATTCTATTAGATCAATATTTTTATAATAGTTGCATTGAGATAAAGTTGACGACCTTTCCCAGATCGAACTCCTTTCTTTTTTCTATAGAAGTATTTCAAACAAAACGCTCTAGAGGAAAAGATTAAGAAGCTTTTTTCATGTGGAAATCCATGCAGAAAAAACAAGTTGCTGTGCACTTGCGTGTTACGTTTTTCGGTTTTACACGTTTTTACTGTTATTTTTGAACATCTTGTGATAGATTATAGTGGAACTAAAGTAATGAATAGTGCGCAAAAAAATAAATAAGCAAAACACCTTGAATAACTTTTATTCCAATGACAGCATTTTTAAGTTCTTGTACTTAATAGTTCAAGGGGTGGGGTGATCTTAAATCTGTTAATTAGTTATAAAGATGATACTTTAAGTTACGAAAACGTATTTTCTCTGAATAAAATTTTTTCTACCGATTATGATTCTTGACTCCCAAAATAAAGGGGATTGCCGCAATCTGGAAAATAGAGTTCCAAAGTCTGGTGAGGGGAGAGGGTTTGATCCTCTTATTGTTAATTTTACTTTTTGCGTATTTCGTCCTAAAACGTTTTAAGAAAGTAACATAAAATTTAATTAATAGTATGAAAAGAAAGCAAAACACATCGAATGTTCTTCAACCAACTGAAAATGGCGACAAATGATTTCAATCGGCACTGATGGGGGTTATCTGGCACATATGATGAAAACAATCGATTTTACAGCAAAAAGCATTTTCATTTTTCGTTGTTTCTGTTGTCGTAGGCAATTAAGGCAAAGGGTACGATTGTTCTTGCGTTTTAGTGGCGCCATTTATGGCCAAGAATTTGACTTCTGTCACACCCATACGTCCTACCCGTTTACAGGGTGGACCCATTCATTCTTCCACAGATCGCAATTTTCACCTGAGCCAGAGAACGATCAATCTCCAATTCAGTACCCTCGGAGGTATCATTTTTTATGGGAGCATGGAGGACTTTGCTACTCGATGGATTTAACTTGCACCATTTACTACACAAAGAGTCTTCGGATGGCTAAATTCCGTTCTCATGAACGTAGGTCCAGTGTCCTGCCAACCAGGTTCATTTATCGTAACAACACCGGTACTGTAAAAAAAATACATGGAAATTTTCTGCAAAAATTACGCAATTTTTTATGCAAACTCAAAACTTTTTGAAACACTTAATACATTAAATAATTCATTGAATTCCATGAATAAGAAACACACTCTCATCAAGTTCTAAAAATCTTACTATTTTTATGAAAGAGCACGCACCTATAAAGTTGTTAAAACCCGTGTAAAGGTTTCATAACTTAAAAAGAAGCTCATTTGAGAACATTTGAATATATTTTGAATTCATTCACGCTTATAATTAAACTGAAGCACGTATGAATGTAATAAGTAAGCGGTAAGTATAAATTGAGTTTTCTATATAAAATGTGTTTTTTTGTTCTCTTTTTTTTTTTAAATTTAAATTTTAATTAACACACTCCAATCTTTATTGTATTTAATATTTATTTTCAGCAGTAAATTATTCTAGATTTATAGTTTCTCCCTGACCCAGGAGTAGAATTATATCTAATGTTCGATTTCAAAATTCTTTATCATTGCAAATGTGGTACATGGATTATGAGATCGGGCGAACCATAGAGGGTTTATTTGATTTTCTTCATTGTTATGCTGCCATTGCAAGTCTTCTATGGAAGCAGTAAATTTTCTTTTCTTCGTTGTGATCATAATTAGAAAGTGTTAAAGATTGGTTGCCACGAATTTATGGTCTGTTATCAACGCCGATGATAAAATAAACGAGCATTTTTACATACAGTTCAGTTAAATTCTAACAATAATACGCATTGCAATGTTCTATATTTCAATTTAAAAAAAACTTTATTTTTTTTATTAAAAGTGTAAGTTTAATTGAAAAAAGGGGAGAAATAAACAGAATTCTATCACCGTTGTTACGTGTAAATTTACATCAAAATCTATGCATTATTTTTTTAATCTATACATCTATACAAAATAATAAACGCGGCTGTGTGTGTGTCTGTAATCACAATATATCGCCCCAGAAGCCTCGCCCAGGCACGAAACTCGGCACATAATTGTGTTTTGACATAATGAAGAAGTATTTTTTTTTTTTTTTCAAAAATTTGGATTAGTTTTTTAGTTATCAGTCATTTTGTAAGAAAATCTATGCTTTTTCGTCTTCAAAGAGCCATATTCAAAAAACTATTAAAAAATGCAGATACTTTTCTCCACTCTTATAAATGTATGCTAATGCGAACCTTACAAATGAAATATTAATTTTCGATAACTTAAACCAATAATATATGAAGGAATTAATAATTTAATTGTAAGGTTCGCATTAGTTTACATTTATCAAAGTGGAGAAAAGTTTAACTTTTGTATTAAAAATGTGGCAACATATTCGATACGTAAATAGAACGCTTCGCTTTGATATATTTGTCGCTGTTCATAATTGTTATAATAAGTTTTTCTTCTTCTTTCCACGCTTTTTTTTTTTTTTTTCTTAAGCGAAGACGATAATTTTTGTAGCGATATAGAAATAGAAATTGATACCATAAAAAATTATATAGAAATAGAAATTGATACCATAAAAAATTAATTCGTTTTCGTGTTCTTTTCATGTATTTAGCATTTTAGTTTTTTTTCTTAAGCGTTGTAGCTATATAATATATAAAATAGGAATTTAATTGCTTTTGAAGGAACGATCACACTTACCTTGGATCTCTTTGGTTTTTCTATTCTTTATTTTAACAGTTTTTATTAAATGTAATTAGTTATTTTCAGAAAGTTTCAGTTTGCAGGTAATCACTTAGATTTTAATATTGAAGTTTCATGATTTGCTTTCATAATAATTGTTGTTCTAAAGTATTCGTTGACTTCTTAAAAACCCGATTACTGACATGGCAGAACCGCTTTCCAAAAAACTTTGTATTTTGTCAAAGAAAAAGATATTAAGAGATTCTCAAAGAAGAAGAATGGCCCAAGAAACGTCTGTGGAACGTCAAAGAAGGATGGAACATGACCGAATTTCGACAAGCAATTCTAGAGCCCAAGAAGTATCAGAAAAACGTCAAAGAAGATTAGAAGAGGATCGTGTCTCAACTGGCAGTGCTAGGGCCCGAAAAACACCCGAGGAAAGTCAAAGAAGGTTGGAAGAGGATCGTGTCTCAACTAGCAGTGTTAGGGCCCGAGAAACACCTGAGGAACGTCAAAGAAGATTGGAAGAGGACCCGAGAAACATCCCAGGAACGTCGAAGAAGGCTAGAAGAAAATCGTGCTTCAACATCCCAAGCTCGATTGCATTTGTGGCAAGACAAGGAAAACTCTGGCGGACAGCTGGCCGCCTTAAGCGGCTAGTATTAAATAAGAGTAAAACTTGCTGAGGTGCTAATTTTTCTGAAATTGGCGTAATTTTTTTAGTTTTTGGTAACCCTTTAAGATGACATTGAATCCCGTTCAAAACAAACGAAATATATTTGAATGCGAAGTAAGTGTCCTTAAAATTACCAACAAATCTTCACTACAGAATTAAATATTAATTTATTAAGGAATTATAATTATTAGGAAATCAAGTAAAAAGAAAGTCATTTATCCAAATATTAGTCTTTTCAATGATACAATACCACTAGTTCGAAAGGCCACCTACCTAGGCGTCACTCTTACTAGTACTTTAAACTGGAATTCCCATATTGATAATATTCTTAGCAAAGCGCAAGGAGCCTATAGAGCTCTGAAACCAATATTAAGCTATAACTCAAAACTTGCACTCTAAACAAAACAAACCCTATACCTCCAATGCATTTGACCGATCATCAGCTACGCAGCCCCTGCATGGAGCACAACCACTGCTACTCAAAAGGAGAAATTGGAGAGAACTCAAAATAAATTTCTTAGATACATCCCTGGAGCCCCCAGATCCATGAGAATGAAAGATCTAAGAAGAGATTTAAAAATCAACAAAATAGACAAGCACATAGCTGAACTATGTGCAAGTTTCTTCAGAGATGCAATCACTTGTCATACGTGCAACTACTTTAAAAACTTTGATTTTGAGCTAATCAAAGACAGCATAAAATATAGCCCGGCAACCGCCTTTTCCCTATCCGATGGAGTTTTGTCCCGTAAATTTTTTAAATAGTTGTAAATACTAGTATATATTTTTGCGCATTTATTATGTATTTGTCCTATATCTCTGAGGCTATGTGGCTGCTGTGCACCTATGAAGCTCGGGGGGTAATACCTCCACGGGAGGCGAGGCCACAAAAACCTCTTCTCCCTCTTAAATTTGTTTGTTTAATCTCTCTATTTAATTTTAATTTTCTCTCACTAAATATTACTGAACCTTCACCTTTCAGTTGCGCTTTATTCTCTCTCAGATGAATTAGTTAGAGCCCCTAGCGGGGCTGATGCTAAGATAACCACCACATATGAGTATGAGAATCCTTAAAATTCAAATGAATTTTCATATTTTATCCTATATATTTTATAGGTTCCTATTTTACTTGGTTTAAAAAAATTTCACATGGAATCAACAAAAATGATAATATTCATCCAAAATATTCAATAACTAAACATTATATATTAATTTACTTAACTAAATTAACACAATGATTTAAAGGGTAGTGGGCGTGCTAAAATTAGTGGAAGTTGATATCGGAATTTTCATATCATGATATATATTCTGAAAAATATCACTATTTAACAATATATCACGTTATTTTTCTAATTCAACTTATTTGCATTATTATGACATAACATAATGTTCAAACTTCATATCCTCATTTTTGAAAATTTAGATTTCTCAAATCGGTAGATCTCACAATCCACGAATAAATCTTCAGCAATTAACTTCAAATAAAGAGTGCTTGTATAAAATTAAATTCTCTAATAGGTGTTTAGATTTAATTCTATTTTATGGAGCTCATATTATTTGGTTTATTATTGGTAGGTTTGTAGAAATTGGGATTTTTTTTTTTTTTTTTTTTTTAATCAAATATACAATAATCTGACGAAAACAGATATATTTAGAAAAATCCTATTTATAGTTCTGAATATTTTTAATGTAAAGATTGCAATATTTAAATTATGAAATTGTTCATGGAGTATGAATATACTGAAGTGTAATAAAATTATGAGTACAAAGGAAAAATAATTGTTCTAAACGTTTAGAAAAGTTCTGATAGAAACATAATCTACATCCTTGTATTTGGGAATTTTATTTTAACTTGAAGAATTTGAAGAGAGATACTTATAAATGCATATATTTTTATTTACCTTAATGATTGATTTTTTAAAAATTTTTATTTATATGATCAATAGACTTTTACATAACTTATTTCCTATAAACTCCCGAAATATTAAATGAATTATTAATTGAATATAAATATAGCTGGATAACGATCGTTAACATTATCTCTCAGAACCTTATAGGACATTTTTTAAGTACTGCTGACCTATAAAATACTTCGCCCAAATGTGGACCAGAAGTTATGTTTTTGATACACACTTTTATTAAACATATTTTTCATACTTTTTTTATTGATTATGTGTTAATATAGGTCAAAATAAGTGACAAATATATTTACTGATGTCTTTTTCTGTGTTAAAGGTAAAATTTTCCAAACACAACTCACTTCCAATTTTTATTTTTTATTTATTTACTATTTTTTATTATTATTATTATTATTATTTTTTTTTTTGAAATTCGCAGTTTAGAGATTTAAGAGAAACAGTTATTCCTCATAAAAATTTCTTTAATTTACAAAATCAGCTATTGATTAATTTTTTAATAAGAATGGAAAAATAGTTAACTACTCATTTTTGATTTTATACTTTAAACCAAACATAATTTGACATTTTAGCATATTTTTAGTACATATTAGACTATTTTTTATAAATAAAAAACATCAAAATGTATACACCTGAAAAAAATCTATATAAAGGGGATCCCATGTGCGTCAAAAGGTTACACCCCCAAAACAATGAAATTTATTATTATTCTTTTTTTATCAAAAGAAAATTTTAATTATTTTCTAATACTATTAAAAAAAAGGAAACAACTTGAATAACTTTTCGGTGGAATGATTGGGTTTTCGCTTTGATGGAAGTCAATTTGAGAGTCTAATCTTAAATATATTAATTAATTAGGACAAACTTTATTTTACGTTACGAAAGAAGACACAAAAATGCTTTTCAATAAACGTATTTTGTACCGACTTTGCACCCTCCATATATGGGAGGATCTGGAAAATAAGATTCCACTATTTTAGGCAGAAGAGTGTTAATTCTTAATATTAAATTCACTTTTTTGCGTTTTTTACAAGATTTGGTTGAAATGTTCTTTTTTTTAATAATTGGTCGTTATTTTGCATTTTATTAAATTATGGTCGAAAGGTTTTTCAATTGAAATGCATATTAATTTTTATGCCTTTTTATACATTGTAAGTAAAAATGACAAAGTTCCAAATTTGAGCGGAATGAGTCGTATAGTTTTCAAAAAAGAAAAGTTTATAACTACTATATCATATTTGAAATTCTTCGATTGATTTCGTTCAAATTTTGCATTTTGCGTCTGGGTTTGATAGTGCAGGTTTTCTGATTTCGCATCTAAAAATATAAACTGTGCAAATCAATTTTTCACTTAGGGTTATGCCCTGGAATCATTAAGATTGTGCTCGAGTAGATTAAACTCGGATTATCGAATCAAAAGTTATTGAAAATGTGCCTTTCACAATTTCGAAAGAGCAATTTTGTGTTAATTTTTTTCAAGTGATAATTTTTTTTACTGTCGTTGTAGACGTTGAAAGCTAAATTATTCAAAAACAAAAGTAGAACAACTACAATTAAGAAAAAGCAAAGATAACAGATATTATTTAAATAAAGTAATTTTAGAAGCTAGAAAATATGATTTATTGACAGACTTATGCCAAACAAAGGAAATCATAATTAAAAAGGTGAAATTATTGATGACGATTTTTCCCAAAAATTATGCAACAGCTAAACAACATATTACAAATATATACAAGTGTAATAAAATATTTTGATTTTTATATGAACTAAGAGTTTTAGATACATTTAATATGAACTGAAAAATATTGAATTAAAAACAAATTATTGTGAAGAATTTGTAAAGCATTGGGTTTTAGCTGTGCACATTGATTAAAATTTTTTTTAATTCATTCTTTTTTATATGTACAGTCCGCAAAAAAAAAAAAAAAAAAAAAAAAAAAAAGAATCACCCTGAATAACTTTCGTTCTAATGGTCGGATTTTCACGAACTAAGTGTCAATCATAATGGTTCCCGGGGGTGACCTCAAATAGGCTAATTTATTAGTGCTAACTATTAATTAAGTTACGAAATCAGACACAAAAACGTACTTTCTCTGAATAAACATATTTTTTTTTTTACATATTTGGATTCTTAACCTTCGAAATATAGGGGGTAGCCGTAATCTGGGAAATATGGTCCCCATAGTTTGGTCAGGAGAGCGATCCAAAGTTCGGACCCCTTTATGTTAATTTCCCTTTTTATGTTTTTAGTCATATTTTTCAAACTAATAAAGCAATTCAAAGAAAATTACACCCTCTTATAAAACTCATTTATCCAAAGATAATTTCACGAAAAAAATTATTTTTAATAATTATTAATTATTTTTTATTATTTAATTAAATTGAAGATGAAAAAATTTTGAATTATGAGGTATGAATTTTTTTATACCATATTAACCTTCATATTTTTCAATTGAAAAATCTAAAGTTTCAACTGTTTTTATTTATTAGAAGCTGAGAAAAATTAAAATTAAATAGTTAAAAAAAAATAATTTGGCGACAATAAAGAAATAATTAAATCGGGTGATTAATATTAAAATGTGATAAACTTGCGAGGAACTCGACTTCCCGCGCTTAGCGTTAAATTTCATTTATCTTTTTCTTTTTCGCTAATAATCGTTTGCTAATATTTTAATTTTTATTTCTTTCAACCTATAAACTACGATGTTTCTTTTTTAGTCGTTTAAAAATTCGCGATCGCAACACTCGATACGCCATCTAGCGGGAGACTGTAAATATTGAGACTGTCGGGCATTAGTTCCCACATAACCATTGGCAATGACGGACGCCATTTTCTTAGCAGCAAATAGGAAGCAAAATTTCCCTAAAGAAAAGGTAAAACTTCTTGAAAAAACTAATCAGAACATGCCAAACATTGAAGCAGAACACGCCAAGCATTTGAAGAACAACTTCTCAATAATTTTTACCTTTCTATTACCAACAACATAACATGATTTCATGATCACTTGCTGTTACAGATGTGTGTATTGCGGTAAAATAATTTTTCTGTCTTCAATTCATTACAAGTTAAAACGAAGTCAACATTGCTTTCGTCATTCCAATGAATTCCATACAGAACTGTAATAGTTATAGAATATTCTTCATAGAATAGTATATATTTCTGTATCTACATAATTCAGAAAACAACAATAAAGAATAATCCGAATTACTTGAAAAAGTATCTTTTGTGCTGATTATAAATAAATTTTTTATCGTTTTCTTGGTAAGTGTTTTTTAGTTTTGAAAGAATTTCAACTAGAATTCAGCTATTTTGTTTTTAAGCTACATATTAAAATTCATATCGAGATCTTACAATTATAAAATTTTGATGTGTGGTATGTTACCTAAAAGTAATGAAGGGATAAACTATGTATATGTTATTTGAGAATAAAGTTTTCAAACAAAGAACATATCATTTTGGAATTCTCCGGACTTATAAATCAGGTAAGTGTTATGATTTTTATAATAAAAAATTTGCTTGTAAATAATTTTTTTTCGTACTTGATGATCGTTCTCTACAAAATGTTTTTTTTACGTCTGATTAAATACTTTAAGAATTAAAAAAAACAAAAAACAATACGAAAGTTTTTATTGAAAAATGAGGAATTTTTAAAATCGTTTTTATCCTAAGAATTCTTTATTTTACGCTTTTTAGTTTATAATTTTTTGATAAAATTGTTGTCAAAATACTTTTTTTGAAAAATTAAATGGTATTAAATTATGTGTTTATGTATACTTCTTGCATATTCTAATATTTGAAGTAATATGATTCAGAAAAGTATGGAAGAAAACTTCGGTACTTATGTATTAACCACAACTACAGATTTGGCAGATTTTTAGTGCCGCCAATCTACACTTAAAATTTTTGGAAAAAATCTTAAAATGAAACACTTTGTTTAAAATCAAAGTAGTCAATCGGATTTCGGTGGAAAATGGGCCGATATAGAGTTTAGCATAGATTCAAAACAAACTTTTCTCTCACCTGATTCTATAGCCATTATGAACTCTAATAAATAAGATTCAAAATGAAATAACATTTCCAAAACGGACGTTTATTAAGATAAAGTTTCATGTTATGGACTTTGGTACATTTTTGTTATATTTCACTCCATAAAATATTTCGCTCCTAAAAAAATAAAATTGCATCTTGTTTTGTTTTTGGCAAGTCCCAAAGACGCATTTTCGTAACACTAAAAATTGGCGACAAAAAAAGAATGGTTCTTTTTGTTTCGTAAGCATTCTTTATTTTACGTTAAAATTTAAATGGGCCTTTCATGTTATACCATTAAATTTAGTAAAACTATTTCTCAGGCATTAGGTTTGAACTCTTATAAGAATATACCTATTTTTTTCTCTTTATTTACAAATATTTTTCCGATGTGTTCTGGATGTTCCCTCTCTAAAAAAAAAAGAGATACCATTTTGTTTTCGTTTGCATAAGAAAGAAAACAAACATTTTTCTTTTTTAAATTTAATCAGCCACAATAAAGATGGAACGTTACAATGCTACATGCTACATTAAAGACGTCTCCAGTGTAACTGAATGACTGTTCATACGGAAATCGCAGGGATTCGGCACATACAACAACGCCCCCTATAGTTCGTTGCGATCGCGAATTTATTTGCAATTTATTAAAGAAATTTGATAAAACATTTTGAATAAAAAACACTTTATTCAATGAATGTTTAGTCTTATAAAAGCGTGCTTCTGATAGAATATGATTATACACCAGATTGTGCTTATTTAATGTGATTATTTTTTATTTTTCGATTTTGTTTTTCAATAACTGATACAATTTCAATAATATACATACGTATGCATAGATTTCACATAATATATTTATCAATTTCTTGAATATATATTTTATAAATATTAATAAAAATACGTAGTCAGCATTTTTAATGATCTTAAAACTTCTTTACATGTTATATATCGCCATAATCTTAAAATAAATTTGTAAATTATCTGTCTGCACTTGTTTCGCAGAATTATTTTTCTAATTTTTTAATTGAATTTTAACGCAAAATCTTATTTTTTATGCTACCATATAATTAATTTCCAATAATATACTAATCAATCGTTTTAGTACTTTAATTTATGTTTTCCTTCAATATAAAATTACTTAATTTATTGTTAAGTTTTTATTGAAAGAAAACTTAGAATTATTGCCAGCTATCTGAGAATTAAATCTGATTAAGAAATTAAAAATATTCCACTGATCACACACAATATCATTCGATGCAGAACTGCTGACTATTTACTAAGAATACCATTGTTTACCAAAAATAAAGATAAATTATTAATTTTCTTTCTTTTTTTATTGTTTCTTATTTATTCGAGTAATGAAAAGTAAATGCGTATGTGTGCACAGTGAAAAAATACAACATATTGTTTTGTTTTTTAAATAAACAAAAAACTATGGACATACAATTTTATTTAGATATTAAAAATTATTCTTGTGCGTTAACTTAAAGAAAGTTACCCTTTTGTTTTAAAAAGTTTAAAATATTTGCTTAAAAAGTTGTTTATATGATTTCTCAACTTTTTCACAGTTCAAAAAAATATTGCTATATCAGGAAAATGTTCGTTATGCCTTGTTTTGTTAAACAACTACTAAAATAAAAAAATTTTAAAAAGATTAAAAAAACGTGCTATTTTTAAGATCATCATCTCAAAAATTGCTCTTTTCCTCCATTTAACTTTTTTTTACTGAAATAACTTATAATAATAGTTTAAACACACGTTTTGAAGAAATTATGAATACAAATTTCTCCTAATATTTCGTAATAAAAAAACAAGAATATTAATGATTCATTTATAACTGTTTCATTGAACCGGAGTAGTTAATTGTTTTCGTAATAATCGGCCTTACAACTATTTAACTTAGATTCTTTGAACTAGGGGTCACTTCATACATGTCTTTCGACATTGAAATTTCAAATATAAAATGTAAAGATTACAAGAATGCGTAAGCTGGTTTTAACTAACAAAAAAAGGATAAAATCGTTGGCAAAAGAAGTTATCTCATGAAAAGAGTGTCAGAGTTAAAAAAATATTGTAAAAACTGCAACAATTGTTACTCTTGTTTAATTAAGGGTATTATAAACCTAATTTTCTTTTAATTTTTTCAAATTATATTTTCTAAAGAACTGACGAAGGGAGTGTGTAAATAACATCAACTCTTTTTATTGCAAACTAAGTTTACTTAATATCATTTGCAAATCTTATGAAGTACAAATTCTTGAGCTCAGGTGTAGGGTAGTAGGATATTTCATGCATGATCAGTAGTTTCAAGAAAGAACTCTTATATTAGAAGGCAGCTAACTTCTTTAAAAATTCAAATTCTGAAAAATACCTGTTATTTTACAAATGTTATAAAGCATGTGTATTTTTTAAATGGTTATTTATATAATTTTCACACTGGCCATTAGTTTTCCGTTGATGAAGCAAAAACGAAGACCCTAGTAAGCAGCCAAAAACTAAATCATTATGAATTATTATCTTTTAACTTTTTTTTTTTTCAATTCTCTAACCTTGCTTTTTAAACTCTATGATCCGCTGTTATATGCTTTTGCTTGAGTCAAAATATTGGAATTTTTTATATTTTTTACAATTTATATACATCAACATACTTCAAGATTTCAACATTTTAAAAATTTGAACTCATTTTTTCAAAGAGCGAATCTCTAACAATACTTCGGCGAATCATAAAAAAGAGAAGAAAAAAACTACCGCCGTTTTTCTATGGCACTGCCCGAATAGTATATTGCAGCGATGAGGGATAGAGCGTTCGCCTTCCAATGAACCGGGGTTCGAACCCGACGATGGCTGGTGGATACGAATTCCGCATCCGGCTTGCACCGACCGCAGTGCTGACGTGAAATATCCTCTGTGGTAGGCGGGTCATGGGTTAGAGTCCCCTTGCCGTCAGGCTATTTACGGGCGACAGCATATGTAATCACATACCATGAGCATAACGAGCAGTTGAAGAAAGAGCAACTTGTGAGGATGCTCATTTAGACTTAAATGTAGTGAGAGTGATAATTTAAAAAATCTTAAATAACTCATATGAAGAGCAATTTAATATTCTTTTGAAATCATTTAGAATGAGATATATATTTATTATAAAATGAAAGAATTTATAAAAATATATTATTTAATAATATATGAAAGAAATAATTTAATACGATTAAATATCAGCGTCAAGATTTCCTTAAAAACATACAAAAATTAAATTAATTTGTCCGCCTCACCCTAGATTATTAGCACAGGTGTCGCTTAAATCGATAGTGATGCAAATATGATATGAATAGGGTTCTGAATATTCTTTTTGGCCTACTTTTAAGGTACACTATTGTATTTTTCAGTTATAGGCAACGTTCTCCTTTGCTTTCTAATTAATATTATATACTGCATTTGAGGGAGATATTTGGCGGATAATTTAATGATTTTTTATATTTCTTTGGTTCAAAAAACAACGTTGATATTAATTTCATGTCATTGGATAGGTGTCAAATTTCGGAAAATATATACATATAATGAAAAATATATATTAAACATCTTTAAAAAAATATTAATTTGTCCGTCTCATTCTAGATTATTAGCCCAGGTGTGTCTTAAATCGATAGAGATGCAAATATGATATGAGTAGGGTTCAGAATATTCTTTTTGGCCTACTTTTAAGGTACCCTATTGTCTATTTCAGTTATAGGAAACGTTCTCCTGTTCTCCTTTGCTTTCTAACTAATATTATATACTGCATTTGAGGGAGCCATTTGGTGGACACTTTAATGATTTTTTATATATTTGTTTTGGTTCAAAAAAGAACGTTGGTATTAATTTCATGTCATTGGATAGGTGTCAAAATTTCGGAAAATATATACATATAATGAAGAATATTTATTAAACATCTTTTAAAAAATTTTGATTTTTCCGTCTCACCCTAGATTATTAGCGCAGGTGTCGCTTAAATCAATAGTGATGCAAATATGATATAATTTGGGCTTAGATTTTTTTTTTTTTTTTGCCTGCATTTTGTTGCCCAGTTCGGTTATAGTCATTGCTTTCCTTTCTTTATAATTATTTTTAAATACTGCATTTAAAAGGGGAGATTTTGTTTGGTTTACAAGAGAACTTTGATATTAATACCAAGTCAAGGGAAAGGTGTGAAAATTTCTTAAAACATATACAGATGCTGAAAAATATTTAAATACCATTTTAAATCTTATTTTCTTTCTCTGTCAGTCTGTGTAGATATTAATATGTTTTTATTGCCCTTCAAATGTATCGGAAAAAAATTGCTATGTCACCTAAATAAGTCAAGCAAAAACTGTCGCTTCTTTAAGAGCAAAACCTTTAATTTAAAGAATTTATCAGGTGTGGTCATTTGTCCGATATGCATCACAAATGGCAAGTAACAACCAAACGTTTTCACCGACGCGGCTAATTTTGGCGCTCTAATAGTCAGCGAATTTGCCCAGAACTCTTTGCTTTGTCAATTGAACTTTTGAATTTTGCTCAGGACACTAATTCAACACTCTCCTGAATATTAGGCATTGGGAAATATTCGATATCTTATTATCGATTTTAGAGAACGGATCATCCTCTCGAGAGGGGGTGGCTTCCCTGCTTTGGTAGCCCGACGATCTGCTCGCGAATCCGAGCACTTTTACGGTAGAACTGTTTAACGAGGACCGATACCACACAACTTCGGTCCCTACGCAAACTTGTCAAAGTGGTCACCCACCTGCTTACTGACTGCAGCCAGTTATGCTTGACTTCGGTCTTCTACTGGGAACCGTGTCGTTGCTATCAGTCATTTACTGCGGGACTAACTTTTGAAGGAGTAAAAAAAATTATCGTAGATAAGTTAAATGCAGTAAAATTTAATAACTTAGCAGTTATGGGGAAAAGTTATTTTATTACGATAATTCTCAAAATCAGTAATTTTTATTACTGGACCGAAAGACCTTAATCTTGACTATGAAACCCAAATAATAAAGGATAAATTGTGATAGATGGCACCTTTGCATAAGCATTGGAGGGTTTTGTGATTTTTTTAAGGGAATCCATAATTTCAAAAAATATAATACTTGAACGACTCTGTAATAAATGGAATGTCTAGTCTAACAGCCTAACAAAGACAAACGGCAAAAACTTTCATATTAACATGCACACGAGAAAACAAAGTAAAACGGGACTAGAAACTATGACTGACTCAATAGAAAAAAGTTCAGTTGTGGTGGCTCAGGGGATAGCGCACACGCCACCCAATGAGGTGGCTTGGGTTCGAATTCCAGTGACAGCTGGTCGATATGAATTCCGCAGCCTGCTTGCACCGACCACAATGCTGACGTAATATCCTCAGTAGTAGATGGTTCATAGAATAGGTCTTTACCGTTTGGCTAACCGTGAGAGGTTTTCTTAGCTTTCATTTAACGTGAAGGCGGTTAGTTCCATCAAATAGTCGTCCACGAAGACACATTTCTTCTGATCCAGGAGCTCCCTTGTCTTCTGAATTGGGTTCAAAATTAAAATGGTTCGGAGGTTGGTAGTCGTAAACTCCAAATTGGATCAGCTGTTCAATCACGGCTATAAAATAAAAAGATTTTGATTAAATGAATATGTTAAGGATTAAAAGGCCAGAGGAGGCTCCGATCGATAATGCAACGAATTAATGACGAGCTACAAACTACATTTGATTAAAAATGGAAAAACATGAAAAAAAATTAAGAAATAAAAAAACTCTTAGGGGATTCGAGGTCTGAGACACGCTTTAGCTTGAAGATAAGTTACTGAAAGATCCAACAGAAAAGAATCTAAAAATTCTGAATTACATTACACTAATGACGTGTTTTAAAATACTACCTTTTCTGGATAAATTTTAACTTCTAAAATAGCTGAAAGTCGCTAGTTCGAACCCCGATCACGGTCAATAATTATAGAAAGTGATTAATAAAAATAATATATATATATATTTTACGATATTATAACGTAAATAAAATATTCTTTTCTTTACATTATTTTTCTTTTTTCTAAGAGCGAATAATACTTTAAAAATGGAGAAATTGTCGTTCATATATACTCTACCAACAAATAGCCCCATTTATTAATCTATAATTTTCGAGCTCGACCAGATTTTATTTTATGATATCCTACACTACCGTACCAAAGAAAATTAGGGGGATCACAAAGTGGCACAATATGGTTCCTTGAAAATTCGAGAAAAAAATTCTTAATGCTTGTTTGAAGACTGGTGTGGTGTGACAGTTAAGGTTAAATGATCGGAAGGTTCAAATCCTGGTAATGTTCGACATTTTAAAACTATATTTAATAAAAACAAATAATTCTTTTATTCAATTTACAATATTTTAATATAATAAAATATTTATTTTCTTTCTATTATTATTTCTCTTTTTTCTAAGTGCAAAATGTAGCTCAAAATTGGAGAAATTCTGGTTCATATAAATGGCCCCATGCATCCTTTTAACATTAACCTATAATATTCAAACTTAACCATATATTATATTATATTACACTACCGTACCGTAGGAAATAATTAACAGGATGCGTAGTCAAATCTTTCAACAAAAAATTAGCATCTCTTAAGTACTTTTTAATCACTCAAAAAATATTTTTAAGTACCATATACTTTAAAAAATGCAAAATATTTACATGATCATGATAAAATAACTAGTTTTTGACAAGAAACTCTTTTTTTTTTTTAATTATATTGGCCATTAAAAATGATCAAGAGATTTTTAGGTTCGATTTCAGAGGGTGGAAATGAAGCTTGAAATGGAGAATATCTTCTAAAACGCAGTAGAGTTGCACATGAGAGTGCAATAATCTCACCGAACCCAGCTCACATGCCGCAAGTATTTCATCAAACCTGTAAAATGATTGGAGCTTTCATACACTATGGGACCAACGGTACGCAGAAATAGATTGTGGACGAATGAATTGTGAAAACGTTGAATAGAACAATGTTTAAAGCACGCTTTTACACAATACGTGACGAAGATTGACCTGGTAAAGAAAAAAAAATATCAGTTTCAAAAAGGAAAATTAAAACCCTTTTAAAAAACACCCAATGAAAAAAAGCACCTTTTACAGGGTTTTAAAAAATGAAAATCAAAAATAAGCACTTTTTAAAAACGCTACGCACTATGACTGAAGACAAATTAGTTACAATAAATATGTTACAATGTGGTTCCATTGAAAAAGAGCGGTAAAATATTCAAAGTTTATTTTTTAAATCGAACAGTGGGGTGTGGTGTGGCAGTTATTAAGGTTAAGTGATAGGAAATCAGTAATCGCTAATTTCAAGGGTCAGGGGTTCAAATCCCGGTTATGTTCATTATTTAAAAATTATATTTAATAAAAAATAAATATTTCTTTTATTGATATATTATAATATGTTACACGACCGAACCACAAGCAATAATTAAAAACAAATTAAGGGAATATCAGTAAATGTGTCTCAATATATGGTTCTAGAGAAAAAGCTCGGCAAATTAATTGAAGCTTGTTATAAGTCGGACAGCCAGTTAAGGTAGGGGTTTTTTTCCAGGGTGCTTACCAAATATTTTAAGCACTCTAAAAAATACCATAATCAGGATACGCGTACTACTAAAAATTTTCTCTTCCTAATATCGTAGGTTCCTGAACAAAATGCAAAATAATTTTAAAGACTTAAAGACTAAAGTCACTGCCACAGGTCCAGGTGAATGGCTAAAGGGAGTTCTTACTTTAGACTAGACTTACTTTAGAAAAAGAATTCAATTATTACATATATACACATATTTATTTTCAAAGCAACTTACATAATTTTATTATACACACAAACTGCAGGCAGAAGATGATATGGGAGTAAAATACCACAGAAATATCAAATTTACTACTTAACAAATGGATTTATAATGAACATGGGATATATTTGGAAGAAAAAAAGAGGTATTGATTACAAAAAACTTGTAATGTTCACAGCCAAAAAACTTCGCACAAAAGTTCATTTTAATAGAAAAGTTTAGTTTCACAAATCATTATAAGTACAGAATTTTGAGTTTTTTCGAGTAATATTTGTAGTTTGGATTCTTATAACCAGAGAATTAAATATGCCTAAGTTCCCTTGTCTTCTGGATTGGGTTCAAAACTAGAAGGCTACGGAGTTGAACATTAGTAGTCAAAAACTTTAAAAAAATGGATTGGCTGTTCAACGACGGCTATAAAAAAATTGCTAAAAATATCTATAAAAGAATAAAATAAATTGAAGACAATAAAAGAAAATAATAAATTGAAAGAAAAAAAAACAGATAATGTTTTAAAGTGTTAAGTAGGTCTTAATCTTGGATGTCCAACTGTCTATATCAACAGTAGAGTAAAAAGAAATTTATGAATTTTTTTTTTTTTTAAAAAAGGCTAACATACAATAACATTTTATAAAATCAGTACTTTGGCAACATTCTTCTAATATTTGCTTATGAAACACTAAATGATTAGAAAATAAAGATAAATGCAATCAACAATCATTGATGATTATTAAATAACATATCACAAGCTGCTGCAATAAAATTCAATTACAGCTTTAAATAAATAAGCTTTTCATTTAATAAATAATCACAATAACTATAAACAAATAAATGAGCATAAATAATTAATTTTGAAAGAAAATCTATATCATAATATAAATATCACAATTAGAGCCATATAAATTGTACCAAGATGCAATAATTTACAACTGAATGTATAATAATTGAATATCAGTTATAGTGAATGACCAAAATCGGATGTTGTTGAAAATCACTTTGTTGCTTTGGTAAATGTGTTGGAAATATATATTAGGTCTAGTTAAGTACCACTGCCCAGTA
This sequence comes from Parasteatoda lunata, assembly GCA_949128135.1. Lineage (NCBI taxonomy): Eukaryota > Metazoa > Arthropoda > Arachnida > Araneae > Theridiidae > Parasteatoda > Parasteatoda lunata. Next base: position 90,900 of record CASBRV010000097.1, read on the forward strand.
TGCCCTACATCAATGTTATATTAAAATTGAGTGCCACTGTCGGTATACATTTGCCACTTTACATCAATGTTTTTTAAGGTCAAGTCCCGGTATGCATTTAACTGTTACTCCAAATACTGATGTTTCTTGTAATCTCATCAGATATTAAAATATCGAATAAATATAATACAGTCGGACATGCTTATCTCGAATCTCACGGAAAAGTAAAAAAATCTGAGATAAAGAGGTTTTAAGTTATACAGGTACTTCAAAAAATTACATTTAATTAAGAAATTCGAGTAAAAGCGCTTTAATTGTTTTTTGTAGAAAAATATAGGCATTTCTGTAAATTAATTATGCCACATAAAAAACTATTTACATAAAATTTTTTAACATACCCTAAACACTGAAAATAATCTTTTTAAAGATTTTTGACGTCTAACCCTTGTCTGTTATGTTGACTAGGCATTTATGCCTGATTATTAGAAATTCGAGAAACAGAGGTTTTGAAAAAAAATATTTGAAGATAGACATGGAAAAGACATTGATTTTAAATAGTAAATGTAAGGAATTTAAAAAAAAAGATATAGAGGTTTTGGAGATAAAGAAGTTTGAGATAAACAGGTTTAACTGTAATATCAACGAATAAACTGTAATTTTAACTGTAATATCAACGAATATCAAATCAGATATAACAAATGTTTCAGACATTCACCAAAACCACTATGTGATTGTGTTGACATTCACTGATTAAAGTCGACATTCTTTTGATTTCGGTCATTCACGGTGACATATCTGACATATCCACACACTTATTATTTTTTTTAACATAATGTCTTTATTTATCAGAAGGAATTTGTAGACAGGTCTTTTTTCTCCAGGCAAATTTCTATGTCGCTAATGCGAATCCAAGTTTTGTCAATTAGTATTAAATTTCATGATAGCTGCTAGAGTTTCAAATCAAATGACTTATTTAAATACTAAATAACCACTGTGAATTAATATTCCAAGAATGAACGAACTCGGTAACGTTAAAAGATGCATATAAAGTGGATATGTATGCTACACACAAAATTGATATGCATGTTGCATAGAAAGTGGTACATTAAAAAATATTCTAATCAGATTCTTGTATTCAAAGATAGTCTTAGAGAGTTTTCCAGAAATTACAAAAAGTAAGTGCTCTCTGCAGCTCCTGAATATGAAGGGGCTGTATTATGTTATGGCCAAAGTTTTACAATAAGAAGGTAGAGCTTGAAGGAATATTAATCATCTGAACTAATTTCACTTCACTTTGATAACTGGTGTAAAGTTAAATATGGATAAATAATAACTAGTACAATTAAAAAAATTCAATTAAAAAACTAGTCATTTAAAAAATTGTAATTAAAAACAGTAAAGAAAATTCAAAAGTGTATTTTTTCTCAAACTAAGTGTTCCCCCCCTCAACGTTTTAATAATTTTTTTTCTCATTCAAATGATTTAAAAAATTTTTTTTGCATTCTTGTTATGCAATTTTAAAAATATTTCATTAATAATTTTTTAAGTATATGCGATATGAAAGACAGTCATCGATTAAGTAAGCAAAAGATATTCCTCCGTTATACCCTGCAAATTAGTTTTAGTTGAGAGAAAAATCAGAAAAAGAACCTCTCAAATATATTCAATTTTCAACAGAGTATTGCTATATATATAAAAAAAAGGTAAATATAAGTAAGTCTATTATTTAAAATCCTTGTCATAAAACAATGAAACTTAAAATTCTATTTACTTAAAACCTGTTATGGGTGAATTTGAAAGTTATTTCTTTAAAGAAATAAAATGAAAAATAAATAAATAAAATAAAGTACATAAAGGTGAGATTTAATTTTATACTTTTAAATGATTTTTACGTCTAAACTTGAAAAAGCATGCCATCCAATATTATTATACTTGTAGTGTTTTCAATACAATGCGTTACTTCAATCTAACTTCCAACGAAACATACAGGAAATGAATATGAAAGACTCTCCAAGCTTTCTATGGTGCTATCCAAAAAATAACAAATGGTGCCATTTTACATAAATGTTACCGAATAAGAGATAACACTCAAAACATGGCTAACCTTATACATTTTTTATGTTGTGATAATCTTATTTTATGTTCACAAACTGTTAGAATTTATAAATAACAAAAAACTTTTATGAATGGTACACAATCACAATAATAAAACTTTTTAAAATATTAAGCCTGTTCACACATCGCCTCATAAACATAACATAATCGAAGGGGTACACAATTGTCTAGATTTAGTAACAAATATTTAAAACATTATAATAGTATTTCAAAACTTTAGGAAATTGAAGAATTTTGGCAAAATTTTGTTCTAGATGAAAACAATCAAAATTAATTTTCAATCCAGACAATAGAGAATGAAAATTTTTTCTCTTTCTTTAAAGATATTTAAAAAAATTCAATTTTTGGCACACATGTTCAAAATGAAAATTGAGAAAAAATGTTACAGGAACAATAGAACAGTATCTTTAGAAGATGGCATAGGTCAAAATTTTTAGCGCCTTTTGACAGACTTTGATATCATAAATATCGAAACTCTACCCACAATTTGAAATATAAACAAAAATCTGGTAGAAGTAGATATTTCAAAAAACATTCTATTACTTAAAAACTTAGATTTTCTTAGCAAAATATATCTAACACATATTTTCATTCTGCTTCAATTTATTTTATCCTGATTCAGAATTTATGTGGAGCCATTGAAATGTTACATTCAAGAAAATGGTATGTGGCTTAGAAGATCAAATCTAGAGCTTTATCACTCATATAATTAACCTGGCATTATTAACTTAATTGAACGACAAAGAATAAAATGGGTAGGCCACGTTATCAGAATGGACGAAGACCGTACCACAAATAGAGTTTTCAAAGCTAGACCAGTTGGCACACGAATTTGAGGTGGATAGATGGCCTAGAAAAAGACCTTTTGTTCTTAAAAACTAAAAAATGGAAAACACTAGCAGGAAAAAGGTTATCCTGGAAAAACTTCTTGAGAAGGCCAAGGCCCACCCTGGGCTTTTGAGCTATTGATGATGATAATAATTAAAATGTTACACAATAATTGGAGAGGTATGGGCAATACCTAACAAAGAAATTCTAATAATTTTAAAAGGCAAAAAATCGAAAAGATCCAACAAAAATTAAAATGGGAAAAATTTTAAGTTTTGAATTAAATTTAGGAAATCAATGACTTTCACAGCATTTTTTTTTGTTGAAGAATTTAAAAGGTAAAGAGTCTTATATTAATACATGATAATTTAATTTACAAATTACATTTCATAATTTTTGTTTATGTGATTTTTGAATTAGATTTGGGAATCATTTCACTAAGTATTTGCATGTTATTTAGAATAACATATGTCAGGATTCATAGATCATGTATACTGACGAGCGATTTAAGAATTACACATTGCAATTTTTGAAACATGTGATTTAGAGACCATATATTGTGTATTCTATTAACTTATTAAAAACAAACATTGTTGCTCTCTATCAATCTGGTTTTTGCAACGAAAGTGATATTTTTATAAGAATTATACTTTAAAAATTGATTTTATGTAGAGATCATAACAGCCTTTCCGAAAGCTTAGACTATGGATCTTTTAAGAGCTGTTCGCAGTTTTAACACACAAACATTTTCAGATTTATAGGTAGAATATGGAGTTACCATTATTTTGTAAAACAAGAAAACATAGCTTTGTTCAAATACTTAAAGTTAAAATAAAAACCACCATTTGTGTTTAAAAATGCCGATCTAATTGATGGCAGAAGGTTGGGCCAGATAACAAAACAGTTGCATAAGACGAAATTTAGCTCTATTCTCATGTACTTAAAAACACAAAGATAAATACAATTAAACACAAAATAAACACATACTTATAACATAATAAACATATATAATTATTCACATAATAAAACATTATAACATACATTAACAGCATAATAAACATATAATTAGTAACATAAGAAAAACATATAATTAAAAACACACAGATAAATACAATTAAACACATAATTTACAGGGGTCTGTCTAGGTTTTTCTTAGAGGTACCGATTTTGTGAAAATTTAGACATAATTTGGGAAAATTAAAAATTATATTAAAAAATAAACAGAAAAATATGGTAAAAATATGTATTTATCGTTTCTTACGAGACAGAAAAATAAAATCTTAAGAAAAAGTATTATGTACTTAAATACTCCCATTTAATTTTGTACTCCCATTTTTCCTAAAGTTGAATTTCTGAAGGTACCGCTAAATGGTAGTAACTTTGACTTGGACAGACACCTGATTTATCACATAATAAACATGTATAATCCTCCACATAATAAAACATTATAACATACATTAATAGAATAATCAACCTATAAATTATTACATAAGAAAAACATATAATTAAAAACACATAGATTGGGAAAAATAATGAATATAAAAATGTGAGCAATGAAAAAATGCTTGCTGTTTATTAAAGAATTACATAAATGTGAAAAGTTATGACTAGTAGGTGTCAAAATATATAGACAATCACTTTAGCTTTTCTGATCTATCTTTCCTCTTACAACGTGCTTGTTCATGTATAACTCATTTTTATTATACACCAATCACAGATAACCAGAAGTCTACTGTTATTATATTTTCAAACTGACCATATTTTTATGAATATTTTATACAACAAAATACCACATAAATTTTTAATGAAAAGGTAACTTTTTATTGTCATCAATATATAGTGTAATTAAGAATTATACCTCATAACTTTTTAAAAATTTGGGTTAAATGTTGCAATAATAACATGTTGTTATAATGTATAGTTAGATAAAAATAATTGAAATTTAAAACTTGCAATTTTAACAAATCGGGGCACACAATTTAAAACATCAAGTATTATTTCAATTTAAAAAAACACACACAAAGAGTAAAGCTTATTCACTAATGACATAATAAGTTAGAAGCATGCTTAAGTAAATCTAATAAAAATCTAGAAATCTAATAAAATAAAAAAAGATTTAATTAACATAAAAATATAAAAAAATAAAATAAAAAAAGCAAACAAACTACTTGCAGTTTTTAAATCAGAAATATAATTGAATAAGAATATATTTCAATGAAAGACACATAAATTAAATTTAATTTAAATGTTTTGTATCAACTCTCATATACACTAATGTTCAATGAGTGGAAGGTTATGTATTAGCAGCATAATTACTCTGATATCCAATCTTTTTTCAACTAAAACGTTTATGACAAGCATTAATATTAAATTTCCAATTACACCTTTTAAAATTGTTATGAAAGAAAGTATTAATTACACTTCTTTAAAAAATGCAAATCAGATGAATACTTAGGTTAAAACTTAGAACATACATAGAACAAATACTTTAACAGACACAGTATCTGACCAGATCTGGAAGTAATACTCTATCAGAACATAATAGAGAAAATTATATTGCACAGAATAACATAAATATTTAATTATAAAAATTAATAAAAACGAATTATTCTAGTTTAAACAGCAGAAAAATTTCGGAGCCGAGAAAAAATTATTGCAGAATATCCTTCAGTAAAACAAACTAATTAAACATGAAATTAATATAAAAAATTAATAAAACATAAACATTATTTTCTACTAGTAAAGAATTGTACAATCAATATCATAAAAAAATTAGCCTTTTTTTATATGTTTATAAATATTTAAATATTAACAAATAATTATATAGTAAACAAAAAATTATAAATAATGACTATAAGTAATTAAATATTAAACAAAACATTAATTAGTCTTAATAATTAGTATTTCTTATATATTTATAAATAATTAAGCATTAATAAATGATTAAATAGAAAACAAAATAAATTATATAATTAATTAAAATAATGATTATAAATAATTAAATATCAACAAATAATAAAATATCAACAAATAATTAAATATTAACAAAGCATTAATTCTTTTTTATGTTAAGGGGAATACTAGTAAAGAATTACACATAAAAAAAATTAGTCTTTCTCATATATTTATAAATAATTAAATATCAATCTCAAAAATTGATTCTACGAAGCTAGGAGGTATTCTAGATATTTTCTTACATGCCCTCACAAGACATTACTATCAGATTAGCTGCCAGTAACTTCACATTATAAAATATATAATTAAAAAAAGTTACAACTAAAAATGCTTTGGTGGAGGATTTTTTGATGACATGGTGAGGGAAACCTTCCACAGTCAGCCCACAGGAAAAGGGATTCTATCTCATGATTCGTCAACCAATGACTATAGTTTAAAATTGATAATTTGGGAATATTTCTGTATTGTGATCTGTCACGATAACTACAATCGAAAAGGTGTCAAATAGATTTTAAACTGGCAAATTATTAGAAATAAACATCTAGATGTTTGCCGGGGGAGGCTATGAGTTATACCTTTTGAGTTGGTCCCTTTCTGTGTTGTTTTTTTCAGTTTCTCGTGGGCCGCCACCCGGAAGTTCCCAAGACTTTCCGATTATTCTGCCACAGATCAGGATACGGAAATCTTCCCCATAATTCATTTATGCATGAAATCTTGTAATTTAATAAATAAAATTGTAAAACGTTATCAATGAATAATATGTGAATTTATTCATTGCCAATGATGTAAAGTCAAGTGCTTTTGCAATAAAAAAAAATATGTGAATTTATATTTAATTTGATATTTTAATTATTCAAACTTACAATTAATTTTAAGGAATGATTAAGAATTTATTCATATATAATTAAGCATTTATTCATACCTTGAAATTAATTGTAGGTTAATAGAAATGCTTAAATTTAATGATTATTTTTTCAATAAATAAGATATGAAATAGGTATAAAAATAAAAACATATTAAATAATTAAAAAACATTCTATAAATCTTGCCTTCCATATGAGGAAGATATATTTTTATCATTATACGTGAGTCTCCTACTTTCTCCAATAATCTTAATGAGTCCATAATCCAAGGATCCCAATAATCCATGTGATAACAATAATATGTGTTTGGTTCTATAACTAATAATGTTTGAACCAAAGTTACACTGACATTAAAAGATATCATAATGCTAAGGGGCCTTTTAAAGGTTACATAAGCCTATTTCTTTTGCAACAATATAATTTTGAGCAGTATAGGCTATTCTAAGAATCTGATTTCAACAAATACATCAAAATAAGTCACTTTAAGGTAACTGACGGGTCACATCTGGTTGAATGGACTATTCTTCCTTGACATTTAAGATTTTAAACAACAAATCAATAGGAACTAAGAGTTAGAGGTAAGCCTAAGATCAGATGGCTTGACTGTGTGGGGAAGAGGATGTTAAAATATTAAGAATCCAAGTAACTGGAGAACAATCGCAAAGTAAAGAGCAGAATGGAGGAAGGCTCTGGCCTACAAAGGGCTGTCATGCCAATAGAAGAAGAAGAGAGAGAGAAATAAATAAAATTACATTTTAATTATTTTATGTCAATAAAAACTCCTTCAAAGAGATTTCCAAACTCATTCTTTAACCATATTTAACATTTATTTCAAGTACGAAATTTTTCTAAATTTCATTGCTGTAATTTTTCTTTTGTTATTTTTTACATTTAAAAAAGGAGGGGATTCAAGCTTCAAAAGTAAACAATTCAATTGATCAATTCAATATGAGTATTCAATATGAGTATTCAATTGATCAGTAAACACTCCCTTGCTAGCGAAAAAAAAAAAAAAAAAATTGTCCCTACAAATGCTTATGTCACATTTAAATAGCCCCTTCTAAAAAAGAAAAGAAACATCATCTGTTCACAGAAAGCTACTGTTATTAAGTGAATAATTGAAAGGTAATGTTATGTTCCAAACATCTGAGTTGTAGATAGTCAAATTACTGAAAGAGTGTTCAGTAATATTTTCTGGAATCAATGGGGCGCAAGGAGAAAAGAGTGTTGGTCCAAGTAAGTAGTCGATAAAATATGCAACACCCAATCCCAGAGTCAATCCTATACTGTAGGACAAGGTCATAATGTTACCTGAAAATAGATAGACATAAGTGAGTATTAATATAATTTTCTTAAGTATACAGTATATCCTGTTGTATACGGCGACTTTTCAAACCCCCAAAACATTACAAAAATCTGGGGGTTAACTTATGCCTCAGTAATAAAACTGGACATTCATTAAAGGTGAAATACAAATGCATTAAAAACAATAAGATAGATATAAATTACTCTGTACTAATTTACAAAAATTTTTTAATATGTCATATTCAATTAATTTTGCATTTCCTCTCATCATAATTTATAAAAAAATAGATATTTTTTTCTAAACAATCCTTTTAGTTAGTTCAGAAAAAAAAATTTAGAATAAGAAAAGTGAATATGATTTATTTAAGAGAAATTCAAAAACAAAAAAAATAAAAACACAATGAAAACTTTCAAAACATACCATACAGCTAAAAATTGAAATATTAAGTAGAAGATTCCTGAATCATTTCTCATTCAATAACGTAGCAGAATTGCCCCACGCTGCAATGGATTCTACTGAGTCCCACAAAAAATCCTCTTCACCCCCATACAAAAGAATTTGAAATCAACCCTTTTTTAAAGATATATTTTCTTTTGGTATAACCGTAGTATAACAGCCAACCCAAATTTTAAGTTTACGGCCACAACTTTGAGCTTTGCAATTTTTAACCCAATCCAGAAGACAAGGGATCTCCTGGATCAGATATTGGATGAAATTTTTTCTTTGTGGTGGACTTTTATGATGGATCTAATCCACATTTGCGTTACATAGAGAGGAAAACCACAAAAACCTCCCACCGTTAACATGCTGGCAAGAGGACTCGACATTGTCAATCAATAGAAAACAGCCTATTTTCTAGAACAATCAGTTCAAACTATACTATCATTCAAGGCATGATTGAAACACAGCCTATATGTCGGGAAAAAACAAGATAGAACTGTCTAAACACCTATCATAATTTATTGATTATTTTCATCACAAATATTTTTAACTATGTATATGGTGATTATAATTTCAATAACTGATTTTTTTCACAAGTGAATATTTTAATGCTTTTATCAAGTTGAAATTAAGAATAACTTTGAACTAAGCACTTTGAACTAATTAATAAGAGAAA
>CASBRV010000098.1:0-10000 GCA_949128135.1 Parasteatoda lunata
GTACGATTTTGAGTGATTGTCTTAACAGAGTAACAAGGAATATATTCCTTGTTCTTTTGCTTAAGAAAGGTTCAACTAATACACCTTGTGCTGCTGCGTAGTTTACTAATGTGTGATGCTTCTTTAGAACAAAAAAAGATGTTACATAATTATGTTCTGCCGATCGCACAAGTAAAAGCTATTCTCCGTACCCCCTCCTCTGCCAGGCGTTGTGTGTAATTATAATAAGGTATTATATATATTCTTGTGCGTAACCTTTTATTTGAGTCTCTTTTCATTCAAAAAAAGATGTTACATAATTATGTTCTGCCGATCGCACAAGTAAAAGCTATTCTCCGTACCCCTCCTCTGCCTTCACTAATGTCTAGTAAAAAGAAATCATCCTTTTACTTAAGAATATATTCCTTGTTCTTTTGCTTAAAAAGGCTTTTACTTGTGCGTAACCTTTTATTTTCATTCAAAAAAAAGATGTTACATAATTATGTTCCGTCCCCCTCCTCTTGTGTGTAATTGGTACGATTTTGAGTGATTGTCTTAACAGAGTAACAAGGAATATATTCCTTGTTCTTTTGCTTAAGAAAGGTTCAACTAATACACCTTGTGCTGCTGCGTAGTTTACTAATGTGTGATGCTTCTTTAGAACAAAAAAAGATGTTACATAATTATGTTCTGCCGATCGCACAAGTAAAAGCTATTCTCCGTACCCCTCCTCTGCCTTCACTAATGTCTAGTAAAAAGAAATCATCCTTTTACTTAAGAATATATTCCTTGTTCTTTTGCTTAAAAAGGCTTTTACTTGTGCGTAACCTTTTATTTTCATTCAAAAAAAAGATGTTACATAATTATGTTCCGTCCCCCTCCTCTTGTGTGTAATTGGTACGATTTTGAGTGATTGTCTTAACAGAGTAACAAGGAATATATTCCTTGTTCTTTTGCTTAAGAAAGGTTCAACTAATACACCTTGTGCTGCTGCGTAGTTTACTAATGTGTGATGCTTCTTTAGAACAAAAAAAGATGTTACATAATTATGTTCTGCCGATCGCACAAGTAAAAGCTATTCTCCGTACCCCCTCCTCTGCCAGGCGTTGTGTGTAATTATAATAAGGTATTATATATATTCTTGTGCGTAACCTTTTATTTGAGTCTCTTTTCATTCAAAAAAAGATGTTACATAATTATGTTCTGCCGATCGCACAAGTAAAAGCTATTCTCCGTACCCCTCCTCTGCCTTCACTAATGTCTAGTAAAAAGAAATCATCCTTTTACTTAAGAATATATTCCTTGTTCTTTTGCTTAAAAAGGCTTTTACTTGTGCGTAACCTTTTATTTTCATTCAAAAAAAAGATGTTACATAATTATGTTCCGTCCCCCTCCTCTTGTGTGTAATTGGTACGATTTTGAGTGATTGTCTTAACAGAGTAACAAGGAATATATTCCTTGTTCTTTTGCTTAAGAAAGGTTCAACTAATACACCTTGTGCTGCTGCGTAGTTTACTAATGTGTGATGCTTCTTTAGAACAAAAAAAGATGTTACATAATTATGTTCTGCCGATCGCACAAGTAAAAGCTATTCTCCGTACCCCCTCCTCTGCCAGGCGTTGTGTGTAATTATAATAAGGTATTATATATATTCTTGTGCGTAACCTTTTATTTGAGTCTCTTTTCATTCAAAAAAAGATGTTACATAATTATGTTCTGCCGATCGCACAAGTAAAAGCTATTCTCCGTACCCCTCCTCTGCCTTCACTAATGTCTAGTAAAAAGAAATCATCCTTTTACTTAAGAATATATTCCTTGTTCTTTTGCTTAAAAAGGCTTTTACTTGTGCGTAACCTTTTATTTTCATTCAAAAAAAAGATGTTACATAATTATGTTCCGTCCCCCTCCTCTTGTGTGTAATTGGTACGATTTTGAGTGATTGTCTTAACAGAGTAACAAGGAATATATTCCTTGTTCTTTTGCTTAAGAAAGGTTCAACTAATACACCTTGTGCTGCTGCGTAGTTTACTAATGTGTGATGCTTCTTTAGAACAAAAAAAGATGTTACATAATTATGTTCTGCCGATCGCACAAGTAAAAGCTATTCTCCGTACCCCCTCCTCTGCCAGGCGTTGTGTGTAATTATAATAAGGTATTATATATATTCTTGTGCGTAACCTTTTATTTGAGTCTCTTTTCATTCAAAAAAAGATGTTACATAATTATGTTCTGCCGATCGCACAAGTAAAAGCTATTCTCCGTACCCCTCCTCTGCCTTCACTAATGTCTAGTAAAAAGAAATCATCCTTTTACTTAAGAATATATTCCTTGTTCTTTTGCTTAAAAAGGCTTTTACTTGTGCGTAACCTTTTATTTTCATTCAAAAAAAAGATGTTACATAATTATGTTCCGTCCCCCTCCTCTTGTGTGTAATTGGTACGATTTTGAGTGATTGTCTTAACAGAGTAACAAGGAATATATTCCTTGTTCTTTTGCTTAAGAAAGGTTCAACTAATACACCTTGTGCTGCTGCGTAGTTTACTAATGTGTGATGCTTCTTTAGAACAAAAAAAGATGTTACATAATTATGTTCTGCCGATCGCACAAGTAAAAGCTATTCTCCGTACCCCCTCCTCTGCCAGGCGTTGTGTGTAATTATAATAAGGTATTATATATATTCTTGTGCGTAACCTTTTATTTGAGTCTCTTTTCATTCAAAAAAAGATGTTACATAATTATGTTCTGCCGATCGCACAAGTAAAAGCTATTCTCCGTACCCCTCCTCTGCCTTCACTAATGTCTAGTAAAAAGAAATCATCCTTTTACTTAAGAATATATTCCTTGTTCTTTTGCTTAAAAAGGCTTTTACTTGTGCGTAACCTTTTATTTTCATTCAAAAAAAAGATGTTACATAATTATGTTCCGTCCCCCTCCTCTTGTGTGTAATTGGTACGATTTTGAGTGATTGTCTTAACAGAGTAACAAGGAATATATTCCTTGTTCTTTTGCTTAAGAAAGGTTCAACTAATACACCTTGTGCTGCTGCGTAGTTTACTAATGTGTGATGCTTCTTTAGAACAAAAAAAGATGTTACATAATTATGTTCTGCCGATCGCACAAGTAAAAGCTATTCTCCGTACCCCCTCCTCTGCCAGGCGTTGTGTGTAATTATAATAAGGTATTATATATATTCTTGTGCGTAACCTTTTATTTGAGTCTCTTTTCATTCAAAAAAAGATGTTACATAATTATGTTCTGCCGATCGCACAAGTAAAAGCTATTCTCCGTACCCCTCCTCTGCCTTCACTAATGTCTAGTAAAAAGAAATCATCCTTTTACTTAAGAATATATTCCTTGTTCTTTTGCTTAAAAAGGCTTTTACTTGTGCGTAACCTTTTATTTTCATTCAAAAAAAAGATGTTACATAATTATGTTCCGTCCCCCTCCTCTTGTGTGTAATTGGTACGATTTTGAGTGATTGTCTTAACAGAGTAACAAGGAATATATTCCTTGTTCTTTTGCTTAAGAAAGGTTCAACTAATACACCTTGTGCTGCTGCGTAGTTTACTAATGTGTGATGCTTCTTTAGAACAAAAAAAGATGTTACATAATTATGTTCTGCCGATCGCACAAGTAAAAGCTATTCTCCGTACCCCCTCCTCTGCCAGGCGTTGTGTGTAATTATAATAAGGTATTATATATATTCTTGTGCGTAACCTTTTATTTGAGTCTCTTTTCATTCAAAAAAAGATGTTACATAATTATGTTCTGCCGATCGCACAAGTAAAAGCTATTCTCCGTACCCCTCCTCTGCCTTCACTAATGTCTAGTAAAAAGAAATCATCCTTTTACTTAAGAATATATTCCTTGTTCTTTTGCTTAAAAAGGCTTTTACTTGTGCGTAACCTTTTATTTTCATTCAAAAAAAAGATGTTACATAATTATGTTCCGTCCCCCTCCTCTTGTGTGTAATTGGTACGATTTTGAGTGATTGTCTTAACAGAGTAACAAGGAATATATTCCTTGTTCTTTTGCTTAAGAAAGGTTCAACTAATACACCTTGTGCTGCTGCGTAGTTTACTAATGTGTGATGCTTCTTTAGAACAAAAAAAGATGTTACATAATTATGTTCTGCCGATCGCACAAGTAAAAGCTATTCTCCGTACCCCCTCCTCTGCCAGGCGTTGTGTGTAATTATAATAAGGTATTATATATATTCTTGTGCGTAACCTTTTATTTGAGTCTCTTTTCATTCAAAAAAAGATGTTACATAATTATGTTCTGCCGATCGCACAAGTAAAAGCTATTCTCCGTACCCCTCCTCTGCCTTCACTAATGTCTAGTAAAAAGAAATCATCCTTTTACTTAAGAATATATTCCTTGTTCTTTTGCTTAAAAAGGCTTTTACTTGTGCGTAACCTTTTATTTTCATTCAAAAAAAAGATGTTACATAATTATGTTCCGTCCCCCTCCTCTTGTGTGTAATTGGTACGATTTTGAGTGATTGTCTTAACAGAGTAACAAGGAATATATTCCTTGTTCTTTTGCTTAAGAAAGGTTCAACTAATACACCTTGTGCTGCTGCGTAGTTTACTAATGTGTGATGCTTCTTTAGAACAAAAAAAGATGTTACATAATTATGTTCTGCCGATCGCACAAGTAAAAGCTATTCTCCGTACCCCCTCCTCTGCCAGGCGTTGTGTGTAATTATAATAAGGTATTATATATATTCTTGTGCGTAACCTTTTATTTGAGTCTCTTTTCATTCAAAAAAAGATGTTACATAATTATGTTCTGCCGATCGCACAAGTAAAAGCTATTCTCCGTACCCCTCCTCTGCCTTCACTAATGTCTAGTAAAAAGAAATCATCCTTTTACTTAAGAATATATTCCTTGTTCTTTTGCTTAAAAAGGCTTTTACTTGTGCGTAACCTTTTATTTTCATTCAAAAAAAAGATGTTACATAATTATGTTCCGTCCCCCTCCTCTTGTGTGTAATTGGTACGATTTTGAGTGATTGTCTTAACAGAGTAACAAGGAATATATTCCTTGTTCTTTTGCTTAAGAAAGGTTCAACTAATACACCTTGTGCTGCTGCGTAGTTTACTAATGTGTGATGCTTCTTTAGAACAAAAAAAGATGTTACATAATTATGTTCTGCCGATCGCACAAGTAAAAGCTATTCTCCGTACCCCCTCCTCTGCCAGGCGTTGTGTGTAATTATAATAAGGTATTATATATATTCTTGTGCGTAACCTTTTATTTGAGTCTCTTTTCATTCAAAAAAAGATGTTACATAATTATGTTCTGCCGATCGCACAAGTAAAAGCTATTCTCCGTACCCCTCCTCTGCCTTCACTAATGTCTAGTAAAAAGAAATCATCCTTTTACTTAAGAATATATTCCTTGTTCTTTTGCTTAAAAAGGCTTTTACTTGTGCGTAACCTTTTATTTTCATTCAAAAAAAAGATGTTACATAATTATGTTCCGTCCCCCTCCTCTTGTGTGTAATTGGTACGATTTTGAGTGATTGTCTTAACAGAGTAACAAGGAATATATTCCTTGTTCTTTTGCTTAAGAAAGGTTCAACTAATACACCTTGTGCTGCTGCGTAGTTTACTAATGTGTGATGCTTCTTTAGAACAAAAAAAGATGTTACATAATTATGTTCTGCCGATCGCACAAGTAAAAGCTATTCTCCGTACCCCCTCCTCTGCCAGGCGTTGTGTGTAATTATAATAAGGTATTATATATATTCTTGTGCGTAACCTTTTATTTGAGTCTCTTTTCATTCAAAAAAAGATGTTACATAATTATGTTCTGCCGATCGCACAAGTAAAAGCTATTCTCCGTACCCCTCCTCTGCCTTCACTAATGTCTAGTAAAAAGAAATCATCCTTTTACTTAAGAATATATTCCTTGTTCTTTTGCTTAAAAAGGCTTTTACTTGTGCGTAACCTTTTATTTTCATTCAAAAAAAAGATGTTACATAATTATGTTCCGTCCCCCTCCTCTTGTGTGTAATTGGTACGATTTTGAGTGATTGTCTTAACAGAGTAACAAGGAATATATTCCTTGTTCTTTTGCTTAAGAAAGGTTCAACTAATACACCTTGTGCTGCTGCGTAGTTTACTAATGTGTGATGCTTCTTTAGAACAAAAAAAGATGTTACATAATTATGTTCTGCCGATCGCACAAGTAAAAGCTATTCTCCGTACCCCCTCCTCTGCCAGGCGTTGTGTGTAATTATAATAAGGTATTATATATATTCTTGTGCGTAACCTTTTATTTGAGTCTCTTTTCATTCAAAAAAAGATGTTACATAATTATGTTCTGCCGATCGCACAAGTAAAAGCTATTCTCCGTACCCCTCCTCTGCCTTCACTAATGTCTAGTAAAAAGAAATCATCCTTTTACTTAAGAATATATTCCTTGTTCTTTTGCTTAAAAAGGCTTTTACTTGTGCGTAACCTTTTATTTTCATTCAAAAAAAAGATGTTACATAATTATGTTCCGTCCCCCTCCTCTTGTGTGTAATTGGTACGATTTTGAGTGATTGTCTTAACAGAGTAACAAGGAATATATTCCTTGTTCTTTTGCTTAAGAAAGGTTCAACTAATACACCTTGTGCTGCTGCGTAGTTTACTAATGTGTGATGCTTCTTTAGAACAAAAAAAGATGTTACATAATTATGTTCTGCCGATCGCACAAGTAAAAGCTATTCTCCGTACCCCCTCCTCTGCCAGGCGTTGTGTGTAATTATAATAAGGTATTATATATATTCTTGTGCGTAACCTTTTATTTGAGTCTCTTTTCATTCAAAAAAAGATGTTACATAATTATGTTCTGCCGATCGCACAAGTAAAAGCTATTCTCCGTACCCCTCCTCTGCCTTCACTAATGTCTAGTAAAAAGAAATCATCCTTTTACTTAAGAATATATTCCTTGTTCTTTTGCTTAAAAAGGCTTTTACTTGTGCGTAACCTTTTATTTTCATTCAAAAAAAAGATGTTACATAATTATGTTCCGTCCCCCTCCTCTTGTGTGTAATTGGTACGATTTTGAGTGATTGTCTTAACAGAGTAACAAGGAATATATTCCTTGTTCTTTTGCTTAAGAAAGGTTCAACTAATACACCTTGTGCTGCTGCGTAGTTTACTAATGTGTGATGCTTCTTTAGAACAAAAAAAGATGTTACATAATTATGTTCTGCCGATCGCACAAGTAAAAGCTATTCTCCGTACCCCCTCCTCTGCCAGGCGTTGTGTGTAATTATAATAAGGTATTATATATATTCTTGTGCGTAACCTTTTATTTGAGTCTCTTTTCATTCAAAAAAAGATGTTACATAATTATGTTCTGCCGATCGCACAAGTAAAAGCTATTCTCCGTACCCCTCCTCTGCCTTCACTAATGTCTAGTAAAAAGAAATCATCCTTTTACTTAAGAATATATTCCTTGTTCTTTTGCTTAAAAAGGCTTTTACTTGTGCGTAACCTTTTATTTTCATTCAAAAAAAAGATGTTACATAATTATGTTCCGTCCCCCTCCTCTTGTGTGTAATTGGTACGATTTTGAGTGATTGTCTTAACAGAGTAACAAGGAATATATTCCTTGTTCTTTTGCTTAAGAAAGGTTCAACTAATACACCTTGTGCTGCTGCGTAGTTTACTAATGTGTGATGCTTCTTTAGAACAAAAAAAGATGTTACATAATTATGTTCTGCCGATCGCACAAGTAAAAGCTATTCTCCGTACCCCCTCCTCTGCCAGGCGTTGTGTGTAATTATAATAAGGTATTATATATATTCTTGTGCGTAACCTTTTATTTGAGTCTCTTTTCATTCAAAAAAAGATGTTACATAATTATGTTCTGCCGATCGCACAAGTAAAAGCTATTCTCCTTCTCCTTCCTCTGCCAGGCGTTGGTACAACGCCTGGCAGAGTAACCCCCCCCGAAAAAAATAGCTTTGGATGTGTGCGATGGGCAAAACACAATTATTACTACAGCACTAAGGTGCCTTATAATATTTAAATCTTTATTCAATTTTTTAAATCGGTGCGAACCATGTGCACTTACTTGCAATTCTTCAACAGAAATCTCTTGAACAACCCAATCATTTATAGAAAACTGAAAAAAAATAACATTTCTGAACTTCTAATTTAAGTTTTTTTAATAATAAAATTAAAATATTATAATAATATATAATAAGAAAACATAACATATAACTTATATGTTAATCAATAACTTGCAAAAAATAAAGTACTATATATTAATTAAACCAAATTTTCAACTTCTAATATAAAATTTTTAATTATTATGAATAAAATTAAATTATTATATAATAAGAATATATAATAAATAACATTAATAAATAACATTAATAAATAACATTGATAAATAACATTCATAAATAACATTAATAAATAACATTAATAAATAACATTAATAAATATTTAAAAATCTATAAAATAAGAATATTTATTAAATTTATTTAAAGAATTAACACTTTTAAATTAAACTAATTTTATAATAAATTTAAACGAAAAGTATATCAAAAAAATTAACAAAGTCCAGAAAAGTTAAGAAAAATTTCAAAGTCCCCAAGGCGGGACCCCTCTCGGTGCCAATGCGGCAAGAGTCCGACAAGCAATCACGCTACATCGCTAAATTTCCTCGGAAGGCCGAATGCTATGCGGACGACTGCCGCTGTTTTCGGAGGCGAAACGATTTGGGTCAAGAATTAAATGTGTTCGTCCCTATATATGTGAGGCGATACATGCGCGTCTCATCGACGCGCGCTTCCGTCTCTACACGGACGGGAGCTGCTGCCGCACTGAAAACCGAAGGTCTCGGCTGTTCAGCGAGTAGCTCGGACGGCGTTCTGTTGCCGCTAAGAGGCTGAAGCGTAATAGTAGAAGAATTAAGGCGTTTTCTGCAGTTTCGTCCGTCAACACTCTCGACGGCAGAGAACTCTCGCCTCCCGGCGAAGATGCCGGCGAGGACGAAGTGAGTCTCGAACCGACTGGAAAAAAGAACTCTTTACCTTTGCAACTTGAAAGTGGACCCGGCCATAGTGCCGGGCCCGGCGTCCTCACAACGAGGATGCGCAAAATATAAAAGGATTCTTAAGAGAGAATTCTTAAAAAAAAAGAGTAAGATACCTGGTTGATCCTGCCAGTAGTCATATGCTTGTCTCAAAGATTAAGCCATGCATGTCTAAGTACATGCCGTATTAAGGCGAAACCGCGAATGGCTCATTAAATCAGTTATGGTTCCTTGGATCGTACCTTACTACTTGGATAACTGTGGCAATTCTAGAGCTAATACATGCAGCAGAGCTCCGACCCCCTTCGCGGGGGGGACGAGCGCTTTTATTAGACCAAAACCAATCGGGGGGCATCATACCTCCCGTCTCACGTGGTGACTCTGTATAACTTTGGGCTGATCGCACGGGCTCGTCCCGGCGACGTATCTTTCAAGTGTCTGCCTTATCAACTGTCGATGGTAGGTTACGCGCCTACCATGGTCGTAACGGGTAACGGGGAATCAGGGTTCGATTCCGGAGAGGGAGCCTGAGAAACGGCTACCACATCCAAGGAAGGCAGCAGGCGCGCAAATTACCCACTCCCGGCTCGGGGAGGTAGTGACGAAAAATAACAATACGGGACTCTTTTGAGACCCCGTAATTGGAATGAGTACACTCTAAATCCTTTAACGAGGATCCATTGGAGGGAAAGTCTGGTGCCAGCCGCCGCGGTAACTCCAGCTCCAATAGCGTATATTAAAGTTGTTGCGGTTAAAAAGCTCGTAGTTGGATCTCAGTTCCAGACGGGCGGTCCGCCTACCGGCGGCCACTGCCCGGTCTGAGCATTGCCGCCGAAGCTGTCCGATGATCTTTACCGGTTGTCGCTCGGTTTCGGCAATTTTACTTTGAAAAAATTAGAGTGCTCAAAGCATGCGCGACGCATGGATAATGGTGCATGGAATAATGGAATAGGACCTCGGTTCTATTTTGTTG
>CASBRV010000098.1:17500-23078 GCA_949128135.1 Parasteatoda lunata
GAAGAATTTACTCTATAAATTCTTCAATGGTCGGTTAAAAAGAAACAATATTCTTTCACTAGTTTCTTAAAAAATACTAGTATTTAGAAGGTAATTTAAAAAAGAGTTAAAAAAACTCGCCTCAAGATGGATTGCATGTAAACTGGGTGAGTCTTTAAGTTAGTTGAGAGCCAGCTAATAATAATAATAAAAAAGACCTTAAGCTAATGAAAACCTAACACTCAGTAATTAATTAAAAAACATTAACAAAACAAATTAAAAAATACACTTATAAACTTAAGCAAAGGCGAAAGTTGTTTTTACTTGGGATAGATCTCTATTTAATATGACAGAGTTAAGAAAACTCTTTAGTTTAATACATATAAATATTTAGTAAAGTAAATATAAAACTTGCTCTAATAATTTAATATAGATTGCATTCCATAAAAACTTTGAATAATATTCTTAGAATGAATCAATTAAAGTAAATGAAATCTACAGAAACGCCCACACCAAAATACCTGTTCTATTACCAAAGTGAAGCATCATCGGTCGCAGTCAGTACTTGGGAGGGTGGTAACAACAACATCTATTTAATTTTTAAGTCTATTTTATTATTTAGAGAAAATAAGAAACATAGTATGCTTTAAGTCCGCAAGTAGTTAAGCTAACCGATGAATTGAATTGAATTGAATAAAAGTGGAAGAGCCAATCTCATGCATCAAAGTTGGTGAGCACAGCCTGGGAGGGTGACCGATGATCAATATAAATAAATAAGGCCTTTTTATTTTAGGAAACTTTTTAATTTTCTTTGTGCTTATCTATTAAATTTGAACTTTGACAAACTTTTGCTCTTTCTTTCTTTCTAATGAGTCCTTTCCCGACACTCTAAGAAAAGCAGAACTCGTAAAAAAAGAACGCCCTAACTAAATCACCAAAGTGAAGCATCATTGGGCGCGGACAGTAACTGGGAGGGTGACCGCATGAGAACACCTTTTTTTTTATTTCCTTCCATTCAACGGTAATCTTAATTTTATTTATTAAATTCACTTATTTTAAAGTGATTATATTAGAATGTATATAATATTAGAATGAAGTAATTAAAGGAAGAGGAATCTACAATGAACGGCCAGACCGAAGTCAAGCATCATCGAGCGCAGTCAGCACTTGGGAGGGTGACCGCCCAAACCATTCTATTTTTCTTTGTGCTAACAACATCTATTTAATTTGTACTCTGCCAAATTTCTGCGATTCCAATGATCCTTTCCCGAGAAAATAAGAAGAGCAAAAATTGTTTACAGAAAAAAAAATGCCCTAAAAGAATCAGGCGGTCAGTACTTGGACAAAATATTGTAGGTGTAAGTCGATCGTGTGTGCCGATTATATAAAGTCGATCGCGTGTGCGAATTCTAAGAAGTCGATCGTGTGTGCAGATTATTAGGGACCGTATATGTATTGCATTTTCTATTAAAAAGGGACCGTATAAAAATTGCATTTCTGACTAAATATTTTTAAGATTATTTATTTTTATTGATTAGATATTAAATCAACATGTCTATCAAATAATATATCATATAATCAAAGTTAAACTCATTTGTATAGAGTTTTTAATGAGGAAAAATATTCATAAAGCAACTAAACCATATCTTCTATAAAATCAAATAATATTCTATAAATCTTTTTAATCCTATAAAAATTGAGTTGCTTATCTATATACATACCCAATCAGCTGGGTATAAATAAGTTCAATTACCTGGTTATAAATAAATTTTTCACAAGCTACATTGTTTATAATTGTAAAAATTCAAATACCTTAGTTATCAAACAGTTTATTCAGTTGTAACAGTTGCAATGCGTAACATGCGCAAATGTCATCATGCTTGTTGTTCCTGAGACCTTTCCATTTTGTCCTCTATAAATAAAAATGAAGAATACTGCTAATTACGTTCTGATAATACTGATAAATAGAAGGAATAGGTTCGGCTATGACGTATGGGTGTGTTAAAAATTGAATTCTTTTTAAAGTTATAGTTCCAGACGAAAGTAATAATATTACTGATCCAGTAAGAAAATTATATTGATATTCATGCATTCTAATTTGTTGTAGAGTTACTATTAAACATTTCCAAAGTTATATTCATATGATAGTTAAGGTCTGGTGTCATTTTTATGTAGTCATTACAACTAGTTGTTACTGTTAATACCTATACTGCTATATTTAAATGATAATTAAGGTAGAAAATCACAAGTCCAAACTTTTTAATGCTCCAAATTACTTTTAAAAATATTAATTTCTAATTATTCTAAAATTAGGTAACTAATGCAATTTTCTGAATTTCAGTTAAACTAGTTTCTTGTTAATACACTTAATAAAAACTTTATTTCAATGGTTAAAAACTAGGTTCATACTTAAAGTGAAATTTGAAGATTCATTTCTAAATAAAGTTAAAACTATAGTTATATATGTTATCACAAGAAAAACGTGTTTGACCTCTCAAGGTGACTTCTGCTTATCTGAGATGATTAAGAAACTGTGGGGGTTCCTTTTATCATGTGTTCTTAGAAGTTGCATTCACTGTAGTGTGTAAGATTGGCTTGCAATATCATCTCAGATCTAAGCAGTGAGAAGAAGAATTGCGTTTAAAAAGTAAAATTTGAAGTCTTCATAAGGTAAGCATTTTTATAAAGATAATTTCTCTGGAGTAATAGTTTTTAAAATTGGTGCAATTGTTTTTTTAAACAAAAGTAAACAATATTAACTTTTCTGTAAATTGTGCGTAATCAAAATATTGTAGCCATGAATTTAATAACAAATGTCATTCCAAAATTGTTCATTCCAGTCATGAAAGTAATTCAAGGTATAAAATAGCAAAAAGTGGTGTCAAAATTTAATGATTCATTGCCAATATTAAAATAATTGTGGATGTGAATAAATTCAACATGTTTTATTTTTTAGCAATTAATCATTTCTCTATTATTTACAGATAAATATGTTTTTTTTTTAAAAAAAAAATATACTTCAGCCAATGGATAAAAACTCAGAAATCACACAAGTTTATAACATTCAATTTATTTTAATACAGATTTTATTTCAATATGTATCCAAAACTGTTATACTCTTCATATGTAAGAAACAGAGTAAACAAAGATTATTTAATACAAATTGAAAATAATTATTTTAAGTCTTAATTTTAATGAAAAAAAATGTGCGTAACCAAAAAATTGTAGCTATGAATTTAATAACAAATGTTATTTCAAAAATCTTCATTCCAGTCAGGCTGCACAATGGGCTATTGGCTGCGAAACATCCCTGAGGATGATCCGAAGACCTGCCATCACAATTTTGATCCTCTGCAGCTTCGGTAGCCCAACGACATGCACGCGAAGTCGAGGACAGTTTAACGAGGACCAATACCGCACACCCTCGGTCCCTTCGCAGACTGATCGCGCACCGTGTCTTAACGATCAGTCCACTGCGGTACTATATATGTTTGAGTTGCTATTTAATAAAAGCATTCTATTAACATTCATTGGTATATTTTATTTCAATAAATTCTGTTACAAAATTAGTGCGTAACTAAAATATTGAAATAATGAAAATTTTTATTTGAAAAATAATACACTAAGTAATAAACAGAGTTACTTTACTAATCTTAACATTTTAATATAAATAAAGTATTTCTGCTATTTTATTCGATTTCTCTATTAAAATTGAAGCATTTTTTTCAGTGATTTCCTTTAGAAATTAAATATTCAAAATAATTTATATGTGAAAAAATCTTTCATTACACTTTTTAACTTATACATAATCACAAGAACACCTTAAAGATTCTTCATAAAGTTGTTTAAAGGAAATTCCTCTAAAAGCATACTTCAGGTGCTTTTTACTTGTGCGTAACATATTTATATTCAATCAATAAAATAAGATTCAATATAGAATTTCACCCGAAGCATTCTTTCTCAGTGATTGTCTATTCATTTAGAAAGCAAATAATATAAAGAATAGATTATTCAAAATAGTTATCCAATTGAATTCCTCTTATTCCTTTCACTTGTGCGTAACATAGCATTTAACAGAGACAACCTTTTATTGGAGTCCTATTAATTATGTTCTGCTATTACACTCTTTTAATTAAACATTATTGCTTTTACTTGTGCGTAACATATAGTTTTGAAGCATTCAACCTTTTATTTGTCTGAAGAAACTCTTGAGAAATAATCAAATAAGCCTTCTTTATAAGTTACATAAATATGTTCTGCCAGGCGTATTAAATGATTTTGAGTGATTGTCTTAATAAATAGCCTTTTACTAAAGAATATATTCCTTGTTCTTTTGATTAATTAAAAAAGATACACCTTCTTCATGCCTTTGTGCGTAACCTTTCATATGGGTGATTTATGTTCTGCCGATCGCACAATTCAAGTAATAGCTAGTACACCTTAAAGAGTGCCTTTGCTTTTACTTGTGCGTCACGTATTTATTTATATTGAAATCGTTAATACATTCCTTCTTTATAACAAAAAAGATACGTAATTATGTTCTGCCGACCGTATCAAATTGAACTATTATTCCTTTTACTTGTGCGTAACATAGTTTTAAAGCATTTAACAGAGACTTATTTCTGCTTTTATTTGTCTGAACAGACTTACTTTACTAATGTGTGCTAACTTAAGAAAATAAGCCTTCTTTATTATGACAGGCGTTGTGTGTAATTGGCTTAACAGAGTTACTTTACTAGTGTCTAGTAAAAGGGAATATATTCCTTGTTCTTTTGCTTAAGAAAGATACATGTTCAACTAATAGCTAGTACACCTTGTGCTGCGTAGTTTACTAATGTGTGCTGCTTCTTTAGAACAAAAAAAGATGTTACATAATTATGTTCTGCCGATCGCACAAGTAATAGCTAGTACACCTTAATGTGCGTCACGTATTTATTTGTATTGAAATCGTTAATATATTCCTTCTTTTCATTCAGAAAATTGCTTTTATTTATTTGTCTGAGTTACTTTACTAATGTGTGTGTGTGCTTCTTTATAACAAAAAAGATGTTCTGCCGATCGCACAAGTAAAAGCTATTCTCCGTACCCCTCCTCTGCCTTCACTAATGTCTAGTAAAAAGAAATCATCCTTTTACTTAAGAATATATTCCTTGTTCTTTTGCTTAAAAAGGCTTTTACTTGTGCGTAACCTTTTATTTTCATTCAAAAAAAAGATGTTACATAATTATGTTCCGTCCCCCTCCTCTTGTGTGTAATTGGTACGATTTTGAGTGATTGTCTTAACAGAGTAACAAGGAATATATTCCTTGTTCTTTTGCTTAAGAAAGGTTCAACTAATACACCTTGTGCTGCTGCGTAGTTTACTAATGTGTGATGCTTCTTTAGAACAAAAAAAGATGTTACATAATTATGTTCTGCCGATCGCACAAGTAAAAGCTATTCTCCGTACCCCCTCCTCTGCCAGGCGTTGTGTGTAATTATAATAAGGTATTATATATATTCTTGTGCGTAACCTTTTATTTGAGTCTCTTTTCATTCAAAAAAAGATGTTACATAATTATGTTCTGCCGATCGCACAAGTAAAAGCTATTCTCCGTAC
>CASBRV010000099.1:0-29726 GCA_949128135.1 Parasteatoda lunata
GGTATTTTTTAGTATACATACATAGTAAAGTGCGGGGTCAGCTGTGTACCCCCTATGGTGTCTATAATTATTTCTTTGGTAGGGTACACTAGTACAAGGTAATATAACACCTGGTCCACTTAAAATATTAAGGGTCAATATTAAGGGGTCTGATTAGGAGGCTTTGTTAACATTAAGAAAAGGACTTGAATTTCTGTCGTATAAAAGCTCTTCGGAAGGCGAATTTCTTCGAAATAAAGCTTCTCGCAACACTTTTGGAAATACACAAAAACAGTAAAATTCGGGTGTCACGCTGTGTACCCCCTATGCGGTCTATAATTTTTTCCTTTGGTAGGGTACACCGAGTACAAGGTAATATAACACCTGGTCCAATTACAACATTAAAGGTCAATATTGAGGTCTGATAGGAGGCATTTTTCTTAACATTGAAAAATGCTCTGTTTTAGGTATACATACATAGTAAAGTGCGGGGTCACGCTGTGTACCCCCCTATGGTGTCTATAATTATTTCCTTTGGTAGGGTACACTAGTACAAGGTAATATAACACCTGGTCCACTTAAAATATTAAGGGTCAATATTAAGGTCTGATAGGAGGCTTTGTTAACATTAAGAAAAGACTTTGAATTTCTGCGTATAAAAGCTCTTCGGAAGGCGAATTTCTTCGAAATAAAGCTTCTCGCAACACTTTTGGAAATACACAAAAACAGTAAAATTCGGGGTCACGCTGTGTACCCCCTATGCGGTCTATAATTTTTTCCTTTGGTAGGGTACACGAGTACAAGGTAATATAACACCTGGTCCAATTACAACATTAAAGGTCAATATTGAGGTCTGATAGGAGGCATTTTTCTTAACATTGAAAAATGCACTGTTTTAGGTATACATACATAGTAAAGTGCGGGGTCACGCTGTGTACCCCCTATGGTGTCTATAATTATTTCCTTTGGTAGGGTACACTAGTACAAGGTAATATAACACCTGGTCCACTTAAAATATTAAGGGTCAATATTAAGGTCTGATAGGAGGCTTTGTTAACATTAAGAAAAGACTTTGAATTTCTGCGTATAAAAGCTCTTCGGAAGGCGAATTTCTTCGAAATAAAGCTTCTCGCAACACTTTTGGAAATACACAAAAACAGTAAAATTCGGGGTCACGCTGTGTACCCCCTATGCGGTCTATAATTTTTTCCTTTGGTAGGGTACACGAGTACAAGGTAATATAACACCTGGTCCAATTACAACATTAAAGGTCAATATTGAGGTCTGATAGGAGGCATTTTTCTTAACATTGAAAAATGCACTGTTTTAGGTATACATACATAGTAAAGTGCGGGGTCACGCTGTGTACCCCCTATGGTGTCTATAATTATTTCCTTTGGTAGGGTACACTAGTACAAGGTAATATAACACCTGGTCCACTTAAAATATTAAGGGTCAATATTAAGGTCTGATAGGAGGCTTTGTTAACATTAAGAAAAGACTTTGAATTTCTGCGTATAAAAGCTCTTCGGAAGGCGAATTTCTTCGAAATAAAGCTTCTCGCAACACTTTTGGAAATACACAAAAACAGTAAAATTCGGGGTCACGCTGTGTACCCCCTATGCGGTCTATAATTTTTTCCTTTGGTAGGGTACACGAGTACAAGGTAATATAACACCTGGTCCAATTACAACATTAAAGGTCAATATTGAGGTCTGATAGGAGGCATTTTTCTTAACATTGAAAAATGCACTGTTTTAGGTATACATACATAGTAAAGTGCGGGGTCACGCTGTGTACCCCCTATGGTGTCTATAATTATTTCCTTTGGTAGGGTACACTAGTACAAGGTAATATAACACCTGGTCCACTTAAAATATTAAGGGTCAATATTAAGGTCTGATAGGAGGCTTTGTTAACATTAAGAAAAGACTTTGAATTTCTGCGTATAAAAGCTCTTCGGAAGGCGAATTTCTTCGAAATAAAGCTTCTCGCAACACTTTTGGAAATACACAAAAACAGTAAAATTCGGGGTCACGCTGTGTACCCCCTATGCGGTCTATAATTTTTTCCTTTGGTAGGGTACACGAGTACAAGGTAATATAACACCTGGTCCAATTACAACATTAAAGGTCAATATTGAGGTCTGATAGGAGGCATTTTTCTTAACATTGAAAAATGCACTGTTTTAGGTATACATACATAGTAAAGTGCGGGGTCACGCTGTGTACCCCCTATGGTGTCTATAATTATTTCCTTTGGTAGGGTACACTAGTACAAGGTAATATAACACCTGGTCCACTTAAAATATTAAGGGTCAATATTAAGGTCTGATAGGAGGCTTTGTTAACATTAAGAAAAGACTTTGAATTTCTGCGTATAAAAGCTCTTCGGAAGGCGAATTTCTTCGAAATAAAGCTTCTCGCAACACTTTTGGAAATACACAAAAACAGTAAAATTCGGGGTCACGCTGTGTACCCCCTATGCGGTCTATAATTTTTTCCTTTGGTAGGGTACACGAGTACAAGGTAATATAACACCTGGTCCAATTACAACATTAAAGGTCAATATTGAGGTCTGATAGGAGGCATTTTTCTTAACATTGAAAAATGCACTGTTTTAGGTATACATACATAGTAAAGTGCGGGGTCACGCTGTGTACCCCCTATGGTGTCTATAATTATTTCCTTTGGTAGGGTACACTAGTACAAGGTAATATAACACCTGGTCCACTTAAAATATTAAGGGTCAATATTAAGGTCTGATAGGAGGCTTTGTTAACATTAAGAAAAGACTTTGAATTTCTGCGTATAAAAGCTCTTCGGAAGGCGAATTTCTTCGAAATAAAGCTTCTCGCAACACTTTTGGAAATACACAAAAACAGTAAAATTCGGGGTCACGCTGTGTACCCCCTATGCGGTCTATAATTTTTTCCTTTGGTAGGGTACACGAGTACAAGGTAATATAACACCTGGTCCAATTACAACATTAAAGGTCAATATTGAGGTCTGATAGGAGGCATTTTTCTTAACATTGAAAAATGCACTGTTTTAGGTATACATACATAGTAAAGTGCGGGGTCACGCTGTGTACCCCCTATGGTGTCTATAATTATTTCCTTTGGTAGGGTACACTAGTACAAGGTAATATAACACCTGGTCCACTTAAAATATTAAGGGTCAATATTAAGGTCTGATAGGAGGCTTTGTTAACATTAAGAAAAGACTTTGAATTTCTGCGTATAAAAGCTCTTCGGAAGGCGAATTTCTTCGAAATAAAGCTTCTCGCAACACTTTTGGAAATACACAAAAACAGTAAAATTCGGGGTCACGCTGTGTACCCCCTATGCGGTCTATAATTTTTTCCTTTGGTAGGGTACACGAGTACAAGGTAATATAACACCTGGTCCAATTACAACATTAAAGGTCAATATTGAGGTCTGATAGGAGGCATTTTTCTTAACATTGAAAAATGCACTGTTTTAGGTATACATACATAGTAAAGTGCGGGGTCACGCTGTGTACCCCCTATGGTGTCTATAATTATTTCCTTTGGTAGGGTACACTAGTACAAGGTAATATAACACCTGGTCCACTTAAAATATTAAGGGTCAATATTAAGGTCTGATAGGAGGCTTTGTTAACATTAAGAAAAGACTTTGAATTTCTGCGTATAAAAGCTCTTCGGAAGGCGAATTTCTTCGAAATAAAGCTTCTCGCAACACTTT
Source organism: Parasteatoda lunata (assembly GCA_949128135.1). NCBI lineage: Eukaryota > Metazoa > Arthropoda > Arachnida > Araneae > Theridiidae > Parasteatoda > Parasteatoda lunata. Next base: position 3,707 of record CASBRV010000099.1, read on the forward strand.
TGGAAATACACAAAAACAGTAAAATTCGGGGTCACGCTGTGTACCCCCTATGCGGTCTATAATTTTTTCCTTTGGTAGGGTACACGAGTACAAGGTAATATAACACCTGGTCCAATTACAACATTAAAGGTCAATATTGAGGTCTGATAGGAGGCATTTTTCTTAACATTGAAAAATGCACTGTTTTAGGTATACATACATAGTAAAGTGCGGGGTCACGCTGTGTACCCCCTATGGTGTCTATAATTATTTCCTTTGGTAGGGTACACTAGTACAAGGTAATATAACACCTGGTCCACTTAAAATATTAAGGGTCAATATTAAGGTCTGATAGGAGGCTTTGTTAACATTAAGAAAAGACTTTGAATTTCTGCGTATAAAAGCTCTTCGGAAGGCGAATTTCTTCGAAATAAAGCTTCTCGCAACACTTTTGGAAATACACAAAAACAGTAAAATTCGGGGTCACGCTGTGTACCCCCTATGCGGTCTATAATTTTTTCCTTTGGTAGGGTACACGAGTACAAGGTAATATAACACCTGGTCCAATTACAACATTAAAGGTCAATATTGAGGTCTGATAGGAGGCATTTTTCTTAACATTGAAAAATGCACTGTTTTAGGTATACATACATAGTAAAGTGCGGGGTCACGCTGTGTACCCCCTATGGTGTCTATAATTATTTCCTTTGGTAGGGTACACTAGTACAAGGTAATATAACACCTGGTCCACTTAAAATATTAAGGGTCAATATTAAGGTCTGATAGGAGGCTTTGTTAACATTAAGAAAAGACTTTGAATTTCTGCGTATAAAAGCTCTTCGGAAGGCGAATTTCTTCGAAATAAAGCTTCTCGCAACACTTTTGGAAATACACAAAAACAGTAAAATTCGGGGTCACTCTGTGTACCCCCTATGCGGTCTATAATTTTTTCCTTTGGTAGGGTACACGAGTACAAGGTAATATAACACCTGGTCCAATTACAACATTAAAGGTCAATATTGAGGTCTGATAGGAGGCATTTTTCTTAACATTGAAAAATGCACTGTTTTAGGTATACATACATAGTAAAGTGCGGGGTCACGCTGTGTACCCCCTATGGTGTCTATAATTATTTCCTTTGGTAGGGTACACTAGTACAAGGTAATATAACACCTGGTCCACTTAAAATATTAAGGGTCAATATTAAGGTCTGATAGGAGGCTTTGTTAACATTAAGAAAAGACTTTGAATTTCTGCGTATAAAAGCTCTTCGGAAGGCGAATTTCTTCGAAATAAAGCTTCTCGCAACACTTTTGGAAATACACAAAAACAGTAAAATTCGGGGTCACGCTGTGTACCCCCTATGCGGTCTATAATTTTTTCCTTTGGTAGGGTACACGAGTACAAGGTAATATAACACCTGGTCCAATTACAACATTAAAGGTCAATATTGAGGTCTGATAGGAGGCATTTTTCTTAACATTGAAAAATGCACTGTTTTAGGTATACATACATAGTAAAGTGCGGGGTCACGCTGTGTACCCCCTATGGTGTCTATAATTATTTCCTTTGGTAGGGTACACTAGTACAAGGTAATATAACACCTGGTCCACTTAAAATATTAAGGGTCAATATTAAGGTCTGATAGGAGGCTTTGTTAACATTAAGAAAAGACTTTGAATTTCTGCGTATAAAAGCTCTTCGGAAGGCGAATTTCTTCGAAATAAAGCTTCTCGCAACACTTTTGGAAATACACAAAAACAGTAAAATTCGGGGTCACGCTGTGTACCCCCTATGCGGTCTATAATTTTTTCCTTTGGTAGGGTACACGAGTACAAGGTAATATAACACCTGGTCCAATTACAACATTAAAGGTCAATATTGAGGTCTGATAGGAGGCATTTTTCTTAACATTGAAAAATGCACTGTTTTAGGTATACATACATAGTAAAGTGCGGGGTCACGCTGTGTACCCCCTATGGTGTCTATAATTATTTCCTTTGGTAGGGTACACTAGTACAAGGTAATATAACACCTGGTCCACTTAAAATATTAAGGGTCAATATTAAGGTCTGATAGGAGGCTTTGTTAACATTAAGAAAAGACTTTGAATTTCTGCGTATAAAAGCTCTTCGGAAGGCGAATTTCTTCGAAATAAAGCTTCTCGCAACACTTTTGGAAATACACAAAAACAGTAAAATTCGGGGTCACGCTGTGTACCCCCTATGCGGTCTATAATTTTTTCCTTTGGTAGGGTACACGAGTACAAGGTAATATAACACCTGGTCCAATTACAACATTAAAGGTCAATATTGAGGTCTGATAGGAGGCATTTTTCTTAACATTGAAAAATGCACTGTTTTAGGTATACATACATAGTAAAGTGCGGGGTCACGCTGTGTACCCCCTATGGTGTCTATAATTATTTCCTTTGGTAGGGTACACTAGTACAAGGTAATATAACACCTGGTCCACTTAAAATATTAAGGGTCAATATTAAGGTCTGATAGGAGGCTTTGTTAACATTAAGAAAAGACTTTGAATTTCTGCGTATAAAAGCTCTTCGGAAGGCGAATTTCTTCGAAATAAAGCTTCTCGCAACACTTTTGGAAATACACAAAAACAGTAAAATTCGGGGTCACGCTGTGTACCCCCTATGCGGTCTATAATTTTTTCCTTTGGTAGGGTACACGAGTACAAGGTAATATAACACCTGGTCCAATTACAACATTAAAGGTCAATATTGAGGTCTGATAGGAGGCATTTTTCTTAACATTGAAAAATGCACTGTTTTAGGTATACATACATAGTAAAGTGCGGGGTCACGCTGTGTACCCCCTATGGTGTCTATAATTATTTCCTTTGGTAGGGTACACTAGTACAAGGTAATATAACACCTGGTCCACTTAAAATATTAAGGGTCAATATTAAGGTCTGATAGGAGGCTTTGTTAACATTAAGAAAAGACTTTGAATTTCTGCGTATAAAAGCTCTTCGGAAGGCGAATTTCTTCGAAATAAAGCTTCTCGCAACACTTTTGGAAATACACAAAAACAGTAAAATTCGGGGTCACGCTGTGTACCCCCTATGCGGTCTATAATTTTTTCCTTTGGTAGGGTACACGAGTACAAGGTAATATAACACCTGGTCCAATTACAACATTAAAGGTCAATATTGAGGTCTGATAGGAGGCATTTTTCTTAACATTGAAAAATGCACTGTTTTAGGTATACATACATAGTAAAGTGCGGGGTCACGCTGTGTACCCCCTATGGTGTCTATAATTATTTCCTTTGGTAGGGTACACTAGTACAAGGTAATATAACACCTGGTCCACTTAAAATATTAAGGGTCAATATTAAGGTCTGATAGGAGGCTTTGTTAACATTAAGAAAAGACTTTGAATTTCTGCGTATAAAAGCTCTTCGGAAGGCGAATTTCTTCGAAATAAAGCTTCTCGCAACACTTTTGGAAATACACAAAAACAGTAAAATTCGGGGTCACGCTGTGTACCCCCTATGCGGTCTATAATTTTTTCCTTTGGTAGGGTACACGAGTACAAGGTAATATAACACCTGGTCCAATTACAACATTAAAGGTCAATATTGAGGTCTGATAGGAGGCATTTTTCTTAACATTGAAAAATGCACTGTTTTAGGTATACATACATAGTAAAGTGCGGGGTCACGCTGTGTACCCCCTATGGTGTCTATAATTATTTCCTTTGGTAGGGTACACTAGTACAAGGTAATATAACACCTGGTCCACTTAAAATATTAAGGGTCAATATTAAGGTCTGATAGGAGGCTTTGTTAACATTAAGAAAAGACTTTGAATTTCTGCGTATAAAAGCTCTTCGGAAGGCGAATTTCTTCGAAATAAAGCTTCTCGCAACACTTTTGGAAATACACAAAAACAGTAAAATTCGGGGTCACGCTGTGTACCCCCTATGCGGTCTATAATTTTTTCCTTTGGTAGGGTACACGAGTACAAGGTAATATAACACCTGGTCCAATTACAACATTAAAGGTCAATATTGAGGTCTGATAGGAGGCATTTTTCTTAACATTGAAAAATGCACTGTTTTAGGTATACATACATAGTAAAGTGCGGGGTCACGCTGTGTACCCCCTATGGTGTCTATAATTATTTCCTTTGGTAGGGTACACTAGTACAAGGTAATATAACACCTGGTCCACTTAAAATATTAAGGGTCAATATTAAGGTCTGATAGGAGGCTTTGTTAACATTAAGAAAAGACTTTGAATTTCTGCGTATAAAAGCTCTTCGGAAGGCGAATTTCTTCGAAATAAAGCTTCTCGCAACACTTTTGGAAATACACAAAAACAGTAAAATTCGGGGTCACGCTGTGTACCCCCTATGCGGTCTATAATTTTTTCCTTTGGTAGGGTACACGAATACAAGGTAATATAACACCTGGTCCAATTACAACATTAAAGGTCAATATTGAGGTCTGATAGGAGGCATTTTTCTTAACATTGAAAAATGCACTGTTTTAGGTATACATACATAGTAAAGTGCGGGGTCACGCTGTGTACCCCCTATGGTGTCTATAATTATTTCCTTTGGTAGGGTACACTAGTACAAGGTAATATAACACCTGGTCCACTTAAAATATTAAGGGTCAATATTAAGGTCTGATAGGAGGCTTTGTTAACATTAAGAAAAGACTTTGAATTTCTGCGTATAAAAGCTCTTCGGAAGGCGAATTTCTTCGAAATAAAGCTTCTCGCAACACTTTTGGAAATACACAAAAACAGTAAAATTCGGGGTCACGCTGTGTACCCCCTATGCGGTCTATAATTTTTTTCCTTTGGTAGGGTACACGAGTACAAGGTAATATAACACCTGGTCCAATTACAACATTAAAGGTCAATATTGAGGTCTGATAGGAGGCATTTTTCTTAACATTGAAAAATGCACTGTTTTAGGTATACATACATAGTAAAGTGCGGGGTCACGCTGTGTACCCCCTATGGTGTCTATAATTATTTCCTTTGGTAGGGTACACTAGTACAAGGTAATATAACACCTGGTCCACTTAAAATATTAGGGTCAATATTAAGGTCTGATAGGAGGCTTTGTTAACATTAAGAAAAGACTTTGAATTTCTGCGTATAAAAGCTCTTCGGAAGGCGAATTTCTTCGAAATAAAGCTTCTCGCAACACTTTTGGAAATACACAAAAACAGTAAAATTCGGGGTCACGCTGTGTACCCCCTATGCGGTCTATAATTTTTTCCTTTGGTAGGGTACACGAGTACAAGGTAATATAACACCTGGTCCAATTACAACATTAAAGGTCAATATTGAGGTCTGATAGGAGCATTTTTCTTAACATTGAAAAATGCACTGTTTTAGGTATACATACATAGTAAAGTGCGGGGTCACGCTGTGTACCCCCTATGGTGTCTATAATTATTTCCTTTGGTAGGGTACACTAGTACAAGGTAATATAACACCTGGTCCACTTAAAATATTAAGGGTCAATATTAAGGTCTGATAGGAGGCTTTGTTAACATTAAGAAAAGACTTTGAATTTCTGCGTATAAAAGCTCTTCGGAAGGCGAATTTCTTCGAAATAAAGCTTCTCGCAACACTTTTGGAAATACACAAAAACAGTAAAATTCGGGGTCACGCTGTGTACCCCCTATGCGGTCTATAATTTTTTCCTTTGGTAGGGGTACACGAGTACAAGGTAATATAACACCTGGTCCAATTACAACATTAAAGGTCAATATTGAGGTCTGATAGGAGGCATTTTTCTTAACATTGAAAAATGCACTGTTTTAGGTATACATACATAGTAAAGTGCGGGGTCACGCTGTGTACCCCCTATGGTGTCTATAATTATTTCCTTTGGTAGGGTACACTAGTACAAGGTAATATAACACCTGGTCCACTTAAAATATTAAGGGTCAATATTAAGGTCTGATAGGAGGCTTTGTTAACATTAAGAAAAGACTTTGAATTTCTGCGTATAAAAGCTCTTCGGAAGGCGAATTTCTTCGAAATAAAGCTTCTCGCAACACTTTTGGAAATACACAAAAACAGTAAAATTCGGGGTCACGCTGTGTACCCCCTATGCGGTCTATAATTTTTTCCTTTGGTAGGGTACACGAGTACAAGGTAATATAACACCTGGTCCAATTACAACATTAAAGGTCAATATTGAGGTCTGATAGGAGGCATTTTTCTTAACATTGAAAAATGCACTGTTTTAGGTATACATACATAGTAAAGTGCGGGGTCACGCTGTGTACCCCCTATGGTGTCTATAATTATTTCCTTTGTAGGGTACACTAGTACAAGGTAATATAACACCTGGTCCACTTAAAATATTAAGGGTCAATATTAAGGTCTGATAGGAGGCTTTGTTAACATTAAGAAAAGACTTTGAATTTCTGCGTATAAAAGCTCTTCGGAAGGCGAATTTCTTCGAAATAAAGCTTCTCGCAACACTTTTGGAAATACACAAAAACAGTAAAATTCGGGGTCACGCTGTGTACCCCCTATGCGGTCTATAATTTTTTCCTTTGGTAGGGTACACGAGTACAAGGTAATATAACACCTGGTCCAATTACAACATTAAAGGTCAATATTGAGGTCTGATAGGAGGCATTTTTCTTAACATTGAAAAATGCACTGTTTTAGGTATACATACATAGTAAAGTGCGGGGTCACGCTGTGTACCCCCTATGGTGTCTATAATTATTTCCTTTGGTAGGGTACACTAGTACAAGGTAATATAACACCTGGTCCACTTAAAATATTAAGGGTCAATATTAAGGTCTGATAGGAGGCTTTGTTAACATTAAGAAAAGACTTTGAATTTCTGCGTATAAAAGCTCTTCGGAAGGCGAATTTCTTCGAAATAAAGCTTCTCGCAACACTTTTGGAAATACACAAAAACAGTAAAATTCGGGGTCACGCTGTGTACCCCCTATGCGGTCTATAATTTTTTCCTTTGGTAGGGTACACGAATACAAGGTAATATAACACCTGGTCCAATTACAACATTAAAGGTCAATATTGAGGTCTGATAGGAGGCATTTTTCTTAACATTGAAAAATGCACTGTTTTAGGTATACATACATAGTAAAGTGCGGGGTCACGCTGTGTACCCCTATGGTGTCTATAATTATTTCCTTTGGTAGGGTACACTAGTACAAGGTAATATAACACCTGGTCCACTTAAAATATTAAGGGTCAATATTAAGGTCTGATAGGAGGCTTTGTTAACATTAAGAAAAGACTTTGAATTTCTGCGTATAAAAGCTCTTCGGAAGGGCGAATTTCTTCGAAATAAAGCTTCTCGCAACACTTTTGGAAATACACAAAAACAGTAAAATTCGGGGTCACGCTGTGTACCCCCTATGCGGTCTATAATTTTTTCCTTTGGTAGGGTACACGAGTACAAGGTAATATAACACCTGGTCCAATTACAACATTAAAGGTCAATATTGAGGTCTGATAGGAGGCATTTTTCTTAACATTGAAAAATGCACTGTTTTAGGTATACATACATAGTAAAGTGCGGGGTCACGCTGTGTACCCCCTATGGTGTCTATAATTATTTCCTTTGGTAGGGTACACTAGTACAAGGTAATATAAACACCTGGTCCACTTAAAATATTAAGGGTCAATATTAAGGTCTGATAGGAGGCTTTGTTAACATTAAGAAAAGACTTTGAATTTCTGCGTATAAAAGCTCTTCGGAAGGCGAATTTCTTCGAAATAAAGCTTCTCGCAACACTTTTGGAAATACACAAAAACAGTAAAATTCGGGGTCACGCTGTGTACCCCCTATGCGGTCTATAATTTTTTCCTTTGGTAGGGTACACGAATACAAGGTAATATAACACCTGGTCCAATTACAACATTAAAGGTCAATATTGAGGTCTGATAGGAGGCATTTTTCTTAACATTGAAAAATGCACTGTTTTAGGTATACATACATAGTAAAGTGCGGGGTCACGCTGTGTACCCCCTATGGTGTCTATAATTATTTCCTTTGGTAGGGTACACTAGTACAAGGTAATATAACACCTGGTCCACTTAAAATATTAAGGGTCAATATTAAGGTCTGATAGGAGGCTTTGTTAACATTAAGAAAAGACTTTGAATTTCTGCGTATAAAAGCTCTTCGGAAGGCGAATTTCTTCGAAATAAAGCTTCTCGCAACACTTTTGGAAATACACAAAAACAGTAAAATTCGGGGTCACGCTGTGTACCCCCTATGCGGTCTATAATTTTTTCCTTTGGTAGGGTACACGAGTACAAGTAATATAACACCTGGTCCAATTACAACATTAAAGGTCAATATTGAGGTCTGATAGGAGGCATTTTTCTTAACATTGAAAATTGCACTGTTTTAGGTATACATACATAGTAAAGTGCGGGGTCACGCTGTGTACCCCCTATGGTGTCTATAATTATTTCCTTTGGTAGGGTACACTAGTACAAGGTAATATAACACCTGGTCCACTTAAAATATTAAGGGTCAATATTAAGGTCTGATAGGAGGCTTTGTTAACATTAAGAAAAGACTTTGAATTTCTGCGTATAAAAGCTCTTCGGAAGGCGAATTTCTTCGAAATAAAGCTTCTCGCAACACTTTTGGAAATACACAAAAACAGTAAAATTCGGGGTCACGCTGTGTACCCCCTATGCGGTCTATAATTTTTTCCTTTGGTAGGGTACACGAGTACAAGGTAATATAACACCTGGTCCAATTACAACATTAAAGGTCAATATTGAGGTCTGATAGGAGGCATTTTTCTTAACATTGAAAAATGCACTGTTTTAGGTATACATACATAGTAAAGTGCGGGGTCCACGCTGTGTACCCCCTATGGTGTCTATAATTATTTCCTTTGGTAGGGTACACTAGTACAAGGTAATATAACACCTGGTCCACTTAAAATATTAAGGGTCAATATTAAGGTCTGATAGGAGGCTTTGTTAACATTAAGAAAAGACTTTGAATTTCTGCGTATAAAAGCTCTTCGGAAGGCGAATTTCTTCGAAATAAAGCTTCTCGCAACACTTTTGGAAATACACAAAAACAGTAAAATTCGGGGTCACGCTGTGTACCCCCTATGCGGTCTATAATTTTTTCCTTTGGTAGGGTACACGAGTACAAGGTAATATAACACCTGGTCCAATTACAACATTAAAGGTCAATATTGAGGTCTGATAGGAGGCATTTTTCTTAACATTGAAAAATGCACTGTTTTAGGTATACATACATAGTAAGTGCGGGGTCACGCTGTGTACCCCCTATGGTGTCTATAATTATTTCCTTTGGTAGGGTACACTAGTACAAGGTAATATAACACCTGGTCCACTTAAAATATTAAGGGTCAATATTAAGGTCTGATAGGAGGCTTTGTTAACATTAAGAAAAGACTTTGAATTTCTGCGTATAAAAGCTCTTCGGAAGGCGAATTCTTCGAAATAAAGCTTCTCGCAACACTTTTGGAAATACACAAAAACAGTAAAATTCGGGGTCACGCTGTGTACCCCCTATGCGGTCTATAATTTTTTCCTTTGGTAGGGTACACGAGTACAAGGTAATATAACACCTGGTCCAATTACAACATTAAAGGTCAATATTGAGGTCTGATAGGAGGCATTTTTCTTAACATTGAAAAATGCACTGTTTTAGGTATACATACATAGTAAAGTGCGGGGTCACGCTGTGTACCCCCTATGGTGTCTATAATTATTTCCTTTGGTAGGGTACACTAGTACAAGGTAATATAACACCTGGTCCACTTAAAATATTAAGGGTCAATATTAAGGTCTGATAGGAGGCTTTGTTAACATTAAGAAAAGACTTTGAATTTCTGCGTATAAAAGCTCTTCGGAAGGCGAATTTCTTCGAAATAAAGCTTCTCGCAACACTTTTGGAAATACACAAAAACAGTAAAATTCGGGGTCACGCTGTGTACCCCCTATGCGGTCTATAATTTTTTCCTTTGGTAGGGTACACGAGTACAAGGTAATATAACACCTGGTCCAATTACAACATTAAAGGTCAATATTGAGGTCTGATAGGAGGCATTTTTCTTACATTGAAAAATGCACTGTTTTAGGTATACATACATAGTAAAGTGCGGGGTCACGCTGTGTACCCCCTATGGTGTCTATAATTATTTCCTTTGGTAGGGTACACTAGTACAAGGTAATATAACACCTGGTCCACTTAAAATATTAAGGGTCAATATTAAGGTCTGATAGGAGGCTTTGTTAACATTAAGAAAAGACTTTGAATTTCTGCGTATAAAAGCTCTTCGGAAGGCGAATTTCTTCGAAATAAAGCTTCTCGCAACACTTTTGTTGGAAATACACAAAAACAGTAAAATTCGGGGTCACGCTGTGTACCCCCTATGCGGTCTATAATTTTTTCCTTTGGTAGGGTACACGAGTACAAGGTAATATAACACCTGGTCCAATTACAACATTAAAGGTCAATATTGAGGTCTGATAGGAGGCATTTTTCTTAACATTGAAAAATGCACTGTTTTAGGTATACATACATAGTAAAGTGCGGGGTCACGCTGTGTACCCCCTATGGTGTCTATAATTATTTCCTTTGGTAGGGTACACTAGTACAAGGTAATATAACACCTGGTCCACTTAAAATATTAAGGGTCAATATTAAGGTCTGATAGGAGGCTTTGTTAACATTAAGAAAAGACTTTGAATTTCTGCGTATAAAAGCTCTTCGGAAGGCGAATTTCTTCGAAATAAAGCTTCTCGCAACACTTTTGGAAATACACAAAAACAGTAAAATTCGGGGTCACGCTGTGTACCCCCTATGCGGTCTATAATTTTTTCCTTTGGTAGGGTACACGAGTACAAGGTAATATAACACCTGGTCCAATTACAACATTAAAGGTCAATATTGAGGTCTGATAGGAGGCATTTTTCTTAACATTGAAAAATGCACTGTTTTAGGTATACATACATAGTAAAGTGCGGGGTCACGCTGTGTACCCCCTATGGTGTCTATAATTATTTCCTTTGGTAGGGTACACTAGTACAAGGTAATATAACACCTGGTCCACTTAAAATATTAAGGGTCAATATTAAGGTCTGATAGGAGGCTTTGTTAACATTAAGAAAAGACTTTGAATTTCTGCGTATAAAAGCTCTTCGGAAGGCGAATTTCTTCGAAATAAAGCTTCTCGCAACACTTTTGGAAATACACAAAAACAGTAAAATTCGGGGTCACGCTGTGTACCCCCTATGCGGTCTATAATTTTTTCCTTTGGTAGGGTACACGAGTACAAGGTAATATAACACCTGGTCCAATTACAACATTAAAGGTCAATATTGAGGTCTGATAGGAGGCATTTTTCTTAACATTGAAAAATGCACTGTTTTAGGTATACATACATAGTAAAGTGCGGGGTCACGCTGTGTACCCCCTATGGTGTCTATAATTATTTCCTTTGGTAGGGTACACTAGTACAAGGTAATATAACACCTGGTCCACTTAAAATATTAAGGGTCAATATTAAGGTCTGATAGGAGGCTTTGTTAACATTAAGAAAAGACTTTGAATTTCTGCGTATAAAAGCTCTTCGGAAGGCGAATTTCTTCGAAATAAAGCTTCTCGCAACACTTTTGGAAATACACAAAAACAGTAAAATTCGGGGTCACGCTGTGTACCCCCTATGCGGTCTATAATTTTTTCCTTTGGTAGGGTACACGAGTACAAGGTAATATAACACCTGGTCCAATTACAACATTAAAGGTCAATATTGAGGTCTGATAGGAGGCATTTTTCTTAACATTGAAAAATGCACTGTTTTAGGTATACATACATAGTAAAGTGCGGGGTCACGCTGTGTACCCCCTATGGTGTCTATAATTATTTCCTTTGGTAGGGTACACTAGTACAAGGTAATATAACACCTGGTCCACTTAAAATATTAAGGGTCAATATTAAGGTCTGATAGGAGGCTTTGTTAACATTAAGAAAAGACTTTGAATTTCTGCGTATAAAAGCTCTTCGGAAGGCGAATTTCTTCGAAATAAAGCTTCTCGCAACACTTTTGGAAATACACAAAAACAGTAAAATTCGGGGTCACGCTGTGTACCCCCTATGCGGTCTATAATTTTTTCCTTTGGTAGGGTACACGAGTACAAGGTAATATAACACCTGGTCCAATTACAACATTAAAGGTCAATATTGAGGTCTGATAGGAGGCATTTTTCTTAACATTGAAAAATGCACTGTTTTAGGTATACATACATAGTAAAGTGCGGGGTCACGCTGTGTACCCCCTATGGTGTCTATAATTATTTCCTTTGGTAGGGTACACTAGTACAAGGTAATATAACACCTGGTCCACTTAAAATATTAAGGGTCAATATTAAGGTCTGATAGGAGGCTTTGTTAACATTAAGAAAAGACTTTGAATTTCTGCGTATAAAAGCTCTTCGGAAGGCGAATTTCTTCGAAATAAAGCTTCTCGCAACACTTTTGGAAATACACAAAAACAGTAAAATTCGGGGTCACGCTGTGTACCCCCTATGCGGTCTATAATTTTTTCCTTTGGTAGGGTACACGAGTACAAGGTAATATAACACCTGGTCCAATTACAACATTAAAGGTCAATATTGAGGTCTGATAGGAGGCATTTTTCTTAACATTGAAAAATGCACTGTTTTAGGTATACATACATAGTAAAGTGCGGGGTCACGCTGTGTACCCCCTATGGTGTCTATAATTATTTCCTTTGGTAGGGTACACTAGTACAAGGTAATATAACACCTGGTCCACTTAAAATATTAAGGGTCAATATTAAGGTCTGATAGGAGGCTTTGTTAACATTAAGAAAAGACTTTGAATTTCTGCGTATAAAAGCTCTTCGGAAGGCGAATTTCTTCGAAATAAAGCTTCTCGCAACACTTTTGGAAATACACAAAAACAGTAAAATTCGGGGTCACGCTGTGTACCCCCTATGCGGTCTATAATTTTTTCCTTTGGTAGGGTACACGAGTACAAGGTAATATAACACCTGGTCCAATTACAACATTAAAGGTCAATATTGAGGTCTGATAGGAGGCATTTTTCTTAACATTGAAAAATGCACTGTTTTAGGTATACATACATAGTAAAGTGCGGGGTCACGCTGTGTACCCCCTATGGTGTCTATAATTATTTCCTTTGGTAGGGTACACTAGTACAAGGTAATATAACACCTGGTCCACTTAAAATATTAAGGGTCAATATTAAGGTCTGATAGGAGGCTTTGTTAACATTAAGAAAAGACTTTGAATTTCTGCGTATAAAAGCTCTTCGGAAGGCGAATTTCTTCGAAATAAAGCTTCTCGCAACACTTTTGGAAATACACAAAAACAGTAAAATTCGGGGTCACGCTGTGTACCCCCTATGCGGTCTATAATTTTTTCCTTTGGTAGGGTACACGAGTACAAGGTAATATAACACCTGGTCCAATTACAACATTAAAGGTCAATATTGAGGTCTGATAGGAGGCATTTTTCTTAACATTGAAAAATGCACTGTTTTAGGTATACATACATAGTAAAGTGCGGGGTCACGCTGTGTACCCCCTATGGTGTCTATAATTATTTCCTTTGGTAGGGTACACTAGTACAAGGTAATATAACACCTGGTCCACTTAAAATATTAAGGGTCAATATTAAGGTCTGATAGGAGGCTTTGTTAACATTAAGAAAAGACTTTGAATTTCTGCGTATAAAAGCTCTTCGGAAGGCGAATTTCTTCGAAATAAAGCTTCTCGCAACACTTTTGGAAATACACAAAAACAGTAAAATTCGGGGTCACGCTGTGTACCCCCTATGCGGTCTATAATTTTTTCCTTTGGTAGGGTACACGAGTACAAGGTAATATAACACCTGGTCCAATTACAACATTAAAGGTCAATATTGAGGTCTGATAGGAGGCATTTTTCTTAACATTGAAAAATGCACTGTTTTAGGTATACATACATAGTAAAGTGCGGGGTCACGCTGTGTACCCCCTATGGTGTCTATAATTATTTCCTTTGGTAGGGTACACTAGTACAAGGTAATATAACACCTGGTCCACTTAAAATATTAAGGGTCAATATTAAGGTCTGATAGGAGGCTTTGTTAACATTAAGAAAAGACTTTGAATTTCTGCGTATAAAAGCTCTTCGGAAGGCGAATTTCTTCGAAATAAAGCTTCTCGCAACACTTTTGGAAATACACAAAAACAGTAAAATTCGGGGTCACGCTGTGTACCCCCTATGCGGTCTATAATTTTTTCCTTTGGTAGGGTACACGAGTACAAGGTAATATAACACCTGGTCCAATTACAACATTAAAGGTCAATATTGAGGTCTGATAGGAGGCATTTTTCTTAACATTGAAAAATGCACTGTTTTAGGTATACATACATAGTAAAGTGCGGGGTCACGCTGTGTACCCCCTATGGTGTCTATAATTATTTCCTTTGGTAGGGTACACTAGTACAAGGTAATATAACACCTGGTCCACTTAAAATATTAAGGGTCAATATTAAGGTCTGATAGGAGGCTTTGTTAACATTAAGAAAAGACTTTGAATTTCTGCGTATAAAAGCTCTTCGGAAGGCGAATTTCTTCGAAATAAAGCTTCTCGCAACACTTTTGGAAATACACAAAAACAGTAAAATTCGGGGTCACGCTGTGTACCCCCTATGCGGTCTATAATTTTTTCCTTTGGTAGGGTACACGAGTACAAGGTAATATAACACCTGGTCCAATTACAACATTAAAGGTCAATATTGAGGTCTGATAGGAGGCATTTTTCTTAACATTGAAAAATGCACTGTTTTAGGTATACATACATAGTAAAGTGCGGGGTCACGCTGTGTACCCCCTATGGTGTCTATAATTATTTCCTTTGGTAGGGTACACTAGTACAAGGTAATATAACACCTGGTCCACTTAAAATATTAAGGGTCAATATTAAGGTCTGATAGGAGGCTTTGTTAACATTAAGAAAAGACTTTGAATTTCTGCGTATAAAAGCTCTTCGGAAGGCGAATTTCTTCGAAATAAAGCTTCTCGCAACACTTTTGGAAATACACAAAAACAGTAAAATTCGGGGTCACGCTGTGTACCCCCTATGCGGTCTATAATTTTTTCCTTTGGTAGGGTACACGAGATACAAGGTAATATAACACCTGGTCCAATTACAACATTAAAGGTCAATATTGAGGTCTGATAGGAGGCATTTTTCTTAACATTGAAAAATGCACTGTTTTAGGTATACATACATAGTAAAGTGCGGGGTCACGCTGTGTACCCCCTATGGTGTCTATAATTATTTCCTTTGGTAGGGTACACTAGTACAAGGTAATATAACACCTGGTCCACTTAAAATATTAAGGGTCAATATTAAGGTCTGATAGGAGGCTTTGTTAACATTAAGAAAAGACTTTGAATTTCTGCGTATAAAAGCTCTTCGGAAGGCGAATTTCTTCGAAATAAAGCTTCTCGCAACACTTTTGGAAATACACAAAAACAGTAAAATTCGGGGTCACGCTGTGTACCCCCTATGCGGTCTATAATTTTTTCCTTTGGTAGGGTACACGAGTACAAGGTAATATAACACCTGGTCCAATTACAACATTAAAGGTCAATATTGAGGTCTGATAGGAGGCATTTTTCTTAACATTGAAAAATGCACTGTTTTAGGTATACATACATAGTAAAGTGCGGGGTCACGCTGTGTACCCCCTATGGTGTCTATAATTATTTCCTTTGGTAGGGTACACTAGTACAAGGTAATATAACACCTGGTCCACTTAAAATATTAAGGGTCAATATTAAGGTCTGATAGGAGGCTTTGTTAACATTAAGAAAAGACTTTGAATTTCTGCGTATAAAAGCTCTTCGGAAGGCGAATTTCTTCGAAATAAAGCTTCTCGCAACACTTTTGGAAATACACAAAAACAGTAAAATTCGGGGTCACGCTGTGTACCCCCTATGCGGTCTATAATTTTTTCCTTTGGTAGGGTACACGAGTACAAGGTAATATAACACCTGGTCCAATTACAACATTAAAGGTCAATATTGAGGTCTGATAGGAGGCATTTTTCTTAACATTGAAAAATGCACTGTTTTAGGTATACATACATAGTAAAGTGCGGGGTCACGCTGTGTACCCCCTATGGTGTCTATAATTATTTCCTTTGGTAGGGTACACTAGTACAAGGTAATATAACACCTGGTCCACTTAAAATATTAAGGGTCAATATTAAGGTCTGATAGGAGGCTTTGTTAACATTAAGAAAAGACTTTGAATTTCTGCGTATAAAAGCTCTTCGGAAGGCGAATTTCTTCGAAATAAAGCTTCTCGCAACACTTTTGGAAATACACAAAAACAGTAAAATTCGGGGTCACGCTGTGTACCCCCTATGCGGTCTATAATTTTTTCCTTTGGTAGGGTACACGAGTACAAGGTAATATAACACCTGGTCCAATTACAACATTAAAGGTCAATATTGAGGTCTGATAGGAGGCATTTTTCTTAACATTGAAAAATGCACTGTTTTAGGTATACATACATAGTAAAGTGCGGGGTCACGCTGTGTACCCCCTATGGTGTCTATAATTATTTCCTTTGGTAGGGTACACTAGTACAAGGTAATATAACACCTGGTCCACTTAAAATATTAAGGGTCAATATTAAGGTCTGATAGGAGGCTTTGTTAACATTAAGAAAAGACTTTGAATTTCTGCGTATAAAAGCTCTTCGGAAGGCGAATTTCTTCGAATAAAGCTTCTCGCAACACTTTTGGAAATACACAAAAACAGTAAAATTCGGGGTCACGCTGTGTACCCCCTATGCGGTCTATAATTTTTTCCTTTGGTAGGGTACACGAGTACAAGGTAATATAACACCTGGTCCAATTACAACATTAAAGGTCAATATTGAGGTCTGATAGGAGGCATTTTTCTTAACATTGAAAAATGCACTGTTTTAGGTATACATACATAGTAAAGTGCGGGGTCACGCTGTGTACCCCCTATGGTGTCTATAATTATTTCCTTTGGTAGGGTACACTAGTACAAGGTAATATAACACCTGGTCCACTTAAAATATTAAGGGTCAATATTAAGGTCTGATAGGAGGCTTTGTTAACATTAAGAAAAGACTTTGAATTTCTGCGTATAAAAGCTCTTCGGAAGGCGAATTTCTTCGAAATAAAGCTTCTCGCAACACTTTTGGAAATACACAAAAACAGTAAAATTCGGGGTCACGCTGTGTACCCCCTATGCGGTCTATAATTTTTTCCTTTGGTAGGGTACACGAGTACAAGGTAATATAACACCTGGTCCAATTACAACATTAAAGGTCAATATTGAGGTCTGATAGGAGGCATTTTTCTTAACATTGAAAAATGCACTGTTTTAGGTATACATACATAGTAAAGTGCGGGGTCACGCTGTGTACCCCCTATGGTGTCTATAATTATTTCCTTTGGTAGGGTACACTAGTACAAGGTAATATAACACCTGGTCCACTTAAAATATTAAGGGTCAATATTAAGGTCTGATAGGAGGCTTTGTTAACATTAAGAAAAGACTTTGAATTTCTGCGTATAAAAGCTCTTCGGAAGGCGAATTTCTTCGAAATAAAGCTTCTCGCAACACTTTTGGAAATACACAAAAACAGTAAAATTCGGGGTCACGCTGTGTACCCCCTATGCGGTCTATAATTTTTTCCTTTGGTAGGGTACACGAATACAAGGTAATATAACACCTGGTCCAATTACAACATTAAAGGTCAATATTGAGGTCTGATAGGAGGCATTTTTCTTAACATTGAAAAATGCACTGTTTTAGGTATACATACATAGTAAAGTGCGGGGTCACGCTGTGTACCCCCTATGGTGTCTATAATTATTTCCTTTGGTAGGGTACACTAGTACAAGGTAATATAACACCTGGTCCACTTAAAATATTAAGGGTCAATATTAAGGTCTGATAGGAGGCTTTGTTAACATTAAGAAAAGACTTTGAATTTCTGCGTATAAAAGCTCTTCGGAAGGCGAATTTCTTCGAAATAAAGCTTCTCGCAACACTTTTGGAAATACACAAAAACAGTAAAATTCGGGGTCACGCTGTGTACCCCCTATGCGGTCTATAATTTTTTCCTTTGGTAGGGTACACGAGTACAAGGTAATATAACACCTGGTCCAATTACAACATTAAAGGTCAATATTGAGGTCTGATAGGAGGCATTTTTCTTAACATTGAAAAATGCACTGTTTTAGGTATACATACATAGTAAAGTGCGGGGTCACGCTGTGTACCCCCTATGGTGTCTATAATTATTTCCTTTGGTAGGGTACACTAGTACAAGGTAATATAACACCTGGTCCACTTAAAATATTAAGGGTCAATATTAAGGTCTGATAGGAGGCTTTGTTAACATTAAGAAAAGACTTTGAATTTCTGCGTATAAAAGCTCTTCGGAAGGCGAATTTCTTCGAAATAAAGCTTCTCGCAACACTTTTGGAAATACACAAAAACAGTAAAATTCGGGGTCACGCTGTGTACCCCCTATGCGGTCTATAATTTTTTCCTTTGGTAGGGTACACGATACAAGGTAATATAACACCTGGTCCAATTACAACATTAAAGGTCAATATTGAGGTCTGATAGGAGGCATTTTTCTTAACATTGAAAAATGCACTGTTTTAGGTATACATACATAGTAAAGTGCGGGGTCACGCTGTGTACCCCCTATGGTGTCTATAATTATTTCCTTTGGTAGGGTACACTAGTACAAGGTAATATAACACCTGGTCCACTTAAAATATTAAGGGTCAATATTAAGGTCTGATAGGAGGCTTTGTTAACATTAAGAAAAGACTTTGAATTTCTGCGTATAAAAGCTCTTCGGAAGGCGAATTTCTTCGAAATAAAGCTTCTCGCAACACTTTTGGAAATACACAAAAACAGTAAAATTCGGGGTCACGCTGTGTACCCCCTATGCGGTCTATAATTTTTTCCTTTGGTAGGGTACACGAGTACAAGGTAATATAACACCTGGTCCAATTACAACATTAAAGGTCAATATTGAGGTCTGATAGGAGGCATTTTTCTTAACATTGAAAAATGCACTGTTTTAGGTATACATACATAGTAAAGTGCGGGGTCACGCTGTGTACCCCCTATGGTGTCTATAATTATTTCCTTTGGTAGGGTACACTAGTACAAGGTAATATAACACCTGGTCCACTTAAAATATTAAGGGTCAATATTAAGGTCTGATAGGAGGCTTTGTTAACATTAAGAAAAGACTTTGAATTTCTGCGTATAAAAGCTCTTCGGAAGGCGAATTTCTTCGAAATAAAGCTTCT
Source organism: Parasteatoda lunata (assembly GCA_949128135.1). Taxonomy (NCBI): domain Eukaryota; kingdom Metazoa; phylum Arthropoda; class Arachnida; order Araneae; family Theridiidae; genus Parasteatoda; species Parasteatoda lunata. Next base: position 23,090 of record CASBRV010000099.1, read on the forward strand.
CGCAACACTTTTGGAAATACACAAAAACAGTAAAATTCGGGGTCACGCTGTGTACCCCCTATGCGGTCTATAATTTTTTCCTTTGGTAGGGTACACGAGTACAAGGTAATATAACACCTGGTCCAATTACAACATTAAAGGTCAATATTGAGGTCTGATAGGAGGCATTTTTCTTAACATTGAAAAATGCACTGTTTTAGGTATACATACATAGTAAAGTGCGGGGTCACGCTGTGTACCCCCTATGGTGTCTATAATTATTTCCTTTGGTAGGGTACACTAGTACAAGGTAATATAACACCTGGTCCACTTAAAATATTAAGGGTCAATATTAAGGTCTGATAGGAGGCTTTGTTAACATTAAGAAAAGACTTTGAATTTCTGCGTATAAAAGCTCTTCGGAAGGCGAATTTCTTCGAAATAAAGCTTCTCGCAACACTTTTGGAAATACACAAAAACAGTAAAATTCGGGGTCACGCTGTGTACCCCCTATGCGGTCTATAATTTTTTCCTTTGGTAGGGTACACGAGTACAAGGTAATATAACACCTGGTCCAATTACAACATTAAAGGTCAATATTGAGGTCTGATAGGAGGCATTTTTCTTAACATTGAAAAATGCACTGTTTTAGGTATACATACATAGTAAAGTGCGGGGTCACGCTGTGTACCCCCTATGGTGTCTATAATTATTTCCTTTGGTAGGGTACACTAGTACAAGGTAATATAACACCTGGTCCACTTAAAATATTAAGGGTCAATATTAAGGTCTGATAGGAGGCTTTGTTAACATTAAGAAAAGACTTTGAATTTCTGCGTATAAAAGCTCTTCGGAAGGCGAATTTCTTCGAAATAAAGCTTCTCGCAACACTTTTGGAAATACACAAAAACAGTAAAATTCGGGGTCACGCTGTGTACCCCCTATGCGGTCTATAATTTTTTCCTTTGGTAGGGTACACGAGTACAAGGTAATATAACACCTGGTCCAATTACAACATTAAAGGTCAATATTGAGGTCTGATAGGAGGCATTTTTCTTAACATTGAAAAATGCACTGTTTTAGGTATACATACATAGTAAAGTGCGGGGTCACGCTGTGTACCCCCTATGGTGTCTATAATTATTTCCTTTGGTAGGGTACACTAGTACAAGGTAATATAACACCTGGTCCACTTAAAATATTAAGGGTCAATATTAAGGTCTGATAGGAGGCTTTGTTAACATTAAGAAAAGACTTTGAATTTCTGCGTATAAAAGCTCTTCGGAAGGCGAATTTCTTCGAAATAAAGCTTCTCGCAACACTTTTGGAAATACACAAAAACAGTAAAATTCGGGGTCACGCTGTGTACCCCTATGCGGTCTATAATTTTTTCCTTTGGTAGGGTACACGAGTACAAGGTAATATAACACCTGGTCCAATTACAACATTAAAGGTCAATATTGAGGTCTGATAGGAGGCATTTTTCTTAACATTGAAAAATGCACTGTTTTAGGTATACATACATAGTAAAGTGCGGGGTCACGCTGTGTACCCCCTATGGTGTCTATAATTATTTCCTTTGGTAGGGTACACTAGTACAAGGTAATATAACACAACACCTGGTCCACTTAAAATATTAAGGGTCAATATTAAGGTCTGATAGGAGGCTTTGTTAACATTAAGAAAAGACTTTGAATTTCTGCGTATAAAAGCTCTTCGGAAGGCGAATTTCTTCGAAATAAAGCTTCTCGCAACACTTTTGGAAATACACAAAAACAGTAAAATTCGGGGTCACGCTGTGTACCCCCTATGCGGTCTATAATTTTTTCCTTTGGTAGGGTACACGAGTACAAGGTAATATAACACCTGGTCCAATTACAACATTAAAGGTCAATATTGAGGTCTGATAGGAGGCATTTTTCTTAACATTGAAAAATGCACTGTTTTAGGTATACATACATAGTAAAGTGCGGGGTCACGCTGTGTACCCCCTATGGTGTCTATAATTATTTCCTTTGGTAGGGTACACTAGTACAAGGTAATATAACACCTGGTCCACTTAAAATATTAAGGGTCAATATTAAGGTCTGATAGGAGGCTTTGTTAACATTAAGAAAAGACTTTGAATTTCTGCGTATAAAAGCTCTTCGGAAGGCGAATTTCTTCGAAATAAAGCTTCTCGCAACACTTTTGGAAATACACAAAAACAGTAAAATTCGGGGTCACGCTGTGTACCCCCTATGCGGTCTATAATTTTTTCCTTTGGTAGGGTACACGAGTACAAGGTAATATAACACCTGGTCCAATTACAACATTAAAGGTCAATATTGAGGTCTGATAGGAGGCATTTTTCTTAACATTGAAAAATGCACTGTTTTAGGTATACATACATAGTAAAGTGCGGGGTCACGCTGTGTACCCCCTATGGTGTCTATAATTATTTCCTTTGGTAGGGTACACTAGTACAAGGTAATATAACACCTGGTCCACTTAAAATATTAAGGGTCAATATTAAGGTCTGATAGGAGGCTTTGTTAACATTAAGAAAAGACTTTGAATTCTGCGTATAAAAGCTCTTCGGAAGGCGAATTTCTTCGAAATAAAGCTTCTCGCAACACTTTTGGAAATACACAAAAACAGTAAAATTCGGGGTCACGCTGTGTACCCCCTATGCGGTCTATAATTTTTTCCTTTGGTAGGGTACACGAGTACAAGGTAATATAACACCTGGTCCAATTACAACATTAAAGGTCAATATTGAGGTCTGATAGGAGGCATTTTTCTTAACATTGAAAAATGCACTGTTTTAGGTATACATACATAGTAAAGTGCGGGGTCACGCTGTGTACCCCCTATGGTGTCTATAATTATTTCCTTTGGTAGGGTACACTAGTACAAGGTAATATAACACCTGGTCCACTTAAAATATTAAGGGTCAATATTAAGGTCTGATAGGAGGCTTTGTTAACATTAAGAAAAGACTTTGAATTTCTGCGTATAAAAGCTCTTCGGAAGGCGAATTTCTTCGAAATAAAGCTTCTCGCAACACTTTTGGAAATACACAAAAACAGTAAAATTCGGGGTCACGCTGTGTACCCCCTATGCGGTCTATAATTTTTTCCTTTGGTAGGGTACACGAGTACAAGGTAATATAACACCTGGTCCAATTACAACATTAAAGGTCAATATTGAGGTCTGATAGGAGGCATTTTTCTTAACATTGAAAAATGCACTGTTTTAGGTATACATACATAGTAAAGTGCGGGGTCACGCTGTGTACCCCCTATGGTGTCTATAATTATTTCCTTTGGTAGGGTACACTAGTACAAGGTAATATAACACCTGGTCCACTTAAAATATTAAGGGTCAATATTAAGGTCTGATAGGAGGCTTTGTTAACATTAAGAAAAGACTTTGAATTTCTGCGTATAAAAGCTCTTCGGAAGGCGAATTTCTTCGAAATAAAGCTTCTCGCAACACTTTTGGAAATACACAAAAACAGTAAAATTCGGGGTCACGCTGTGTACCCCCTATGCGGTCTATAATTTTTTCCTTTGGTAGGGTACACGAGTACAAGGTAATATAACACCTGGTCCAATTACAACATTAAAGGTCAATATTGAGGTCTGATAGGAGGCATTTTTCTTAACATTGAAAAATGCACTGTTTTAGGTATACATACATAGTAAAGTGCGGGGTCACGCTGTGTACCCCCTATGGTGTCTATAATTATTTCCTTTGGTAGGGTACACTAGTACAAGGTAATATAACACCTGGTCCACTTAAAATATTAAGGGTCAATATTAAGGTCTGATAGGAGGCTTTGTTAACATTAAGAAAAGACTTTGAATTTCTGCGTATAAAAGCTCTTCGGAAGGCGAATTTCTTCGAAATAAAGCTTCTCGCAACACTTTTGGAAATACACAAAAACAGTAAAATTCGGGGTCACGCTGTGTACCCCCTATGCGGTCTATAATTTTTTCCTTTGGTAGGGTACACGAGTACAAGGTAATATAACACCTGGTCCAATTACAACATTAAAGGTCAATATTGAGGTCTGATAGGAGGCATTTTTCTTAACATTGAAAAATGCACTGTTTTAGGTATACATACATAGTAAAGTGCGGGGTCACGCTGTGTACCCCCTATGGTGTCTATAATTATTTCCTTTGGTAGGGTACACTAGTACAAGGTAATATAACACCTGGTCCACTTAAAATATTAAGGGTCAATATTAAGGTCTGATAGGAGGCTTTGTTAACATTAAGAAAAGACTTTGAATTTCTGCGTATAAAAGCTCTTCGGAAGGCGAATTTCTTCGAAATAAAGCTTCTCGCAACACTTTTGGAAATACACAAAAACAGTAAAATTCGGGGTCACGCTGTGTACCCCCTATGCGGTCTATAATTTTTTCCTTTGGTAGGGTACACGAGTACAAGGTAATATAACACCTGGTCCAATTACAACATTAAAGGTCAATATTGAGGTCTGATAGGAGGCATTTTTCTTAACATTGAAAAATGCACTGTTTTAGGTATACATACATAGTAAAGTGCGGGGTCACGCTGTGTACCCCCTATGGTGTCTATAATTATTTCCTTTGGTAGGGTACACTAGTACAAGGTAATATAACACCTGGTCCACTTAAAATATTAAGGGTCAATATTAAGGTCTGATAGGAGGCTTTGTTAACATTAAGAAAAGACTTTGAATTTCTGCGTATAAAAGCTCTTCGGAAGGCGAATTTCTTCGAAATAAAGCTTCTCGCAACACTTTTGGAAATACACAAAAACAGTAAAATTCGGGGTCACGCTGTGTACCCCCTATGCGGTCTATAATTTTTTCCTTTGGTAGGGTACACGAGTACAAGGTAATATAACACCTGGTCCAATTACAACATTAAAGGTCAATATTGAGGTCTGATAGGAGGCATTTTTCTTAACATTGAAAAATGCACTGTTTTAGGTATACATACATAGTAAAGTGCGGGGTCACGCTGTGTACCCCTATGGTGTCTATAATTATTTCCTTTGGTAGGGTACACTAGTACAAGGTAATATAACACCTGGTCCACTTAAATATTAAGGGTCAATATTAAGGTCTGATAGGAGGCTTTGTTAACATTAAGAAAAGACTTTGAATTTCTGCGTATAAAAGCTCTTCGGAAGGCGAATTTCTTCGAAATAAAGCTTCTCGCAACACTTTTGGAAATACACAAAAACAGTAAAATTCGGGGTCACGCTGTGTACCCCCTATGCGGTCTATAATTTTTTCCTTTGGTAGGGTACACGAGTACAAGGTAATATAACACCTGGTCCAATTACAACATTAAAGGTCAATATTGAGGTCTGATAGGAGGCATTTTTCTTAACATTGAAAAATGCACTGTTTTAGGTATACATACATAGTAAAGTGCGGGGTCACGCTGTGTACCCCCTATGGTGTCTAATAATTATTTCCTTTGGTAGGGTACACTAGATACAAGGTAATATAACACCTGGTCACTTAAAATATTAAGGGTCAATATTAAGGTCTGATAGGAGGCTTTGTTAACATTAAGAAAAGACTTTGAATTTCTGCGTATAAAAGCTCTTCGGAAGGCGAATTTCTTCGAAATAAAGCTTCTCGCAACACTTTTGGAAATACACAAAAACAGTAAAATTCGGGGTCACGCTGTGTACCCCCTATGCGGTCTATAATTTTTCCTTTGGTAGGGTACACGAGTACAAGGTAATATAACACCTGGTCCAATTACAACATTAAGGTCATATTTGAGGTCTGATAGGAGGCATTTTTCTTAACATTGAAAAATGCACTGTTTTAGGTATACATACATAGTAAAGTGCGGGGTCACGCTGTGTACCCCCTATGGTGTCTATAATTATTTCCTTTGGTAGGGTACACTAGTACAAGGTAATATAACACCTGGTCCACTTAAAATATTAAGGGTCAATATTAAGGTCTGATAGGAGGCTTTGTTAACATTAGAAAAGACTTTGAATTTCTGCGTATAAAAGCTCTCGGAAGGCGAATTTCTTCGAAATAAAGCTTCTCGCAACACTTTTGGAAATACACAAAAACAGTAAAATTCGGGGTCACGCTGTGTACCCCCTATGCGGTCTATAATTTTTTCCTTTGGTAGGGTACACGAGTACAAGGTAATATAACACCTGGTCCAATTACAACATTAAAGGTCAATATTGAGGTCTGATAGGAGGCATTTTTCTTAACATTGAAAATGCACTGTTTTAGGTATACATACATAGTAAAGTGCGGGGTCACGCTGTGTACCCCCTATGGTGTCTATAATTATTTCCTTTGGTAGGGTACACTAGTACAAGGTAATATAACACCTGGTCCACTTAAAATATTAAGGGTCAATATTAAGGTCTGATAGGAGGCTTTGTTAACATTAAGAAAAGACTTTGAATTTCTGCGTATAAAAGCTCTTCGGAAGGCGAATTTCTTCGAAATAAAGCTTCTCGCAACACTTTTGGAAATACACAAAAACAGTAAAATTCGGGGTCACGCTGTGTACCCCTATGCGGTCTATAATTTTTTCCTTTGGTAGGGTACACGAGTACAAGGTAATATACACCTGGTCCAATTACAACATAAAGGTCAATATTGAGGTCTGATAGGAGGCATTTTTCATAAC